>MU150342.1:61744-110113 GCA_015584075.1 Collybia nuda
GGTGGAGGAGGTCAAGGCGGCGGAAATGGCGGTGGTCAAGGTGGAGGTCAAGGTGGAGGTCAAGGCGGCGATCAAGGTGGTGGTCACGGTGGAGGCCAAGGTGGCGGAAATGGCGGAGGAAATGGCGGTGGTCACGGTGGTGGTCAAGGCGGAGGCCAAGGTGGCGGAAATGGCGGCGGCCACGGTGGAGGTCAAAATGGTGGAAATGGCGGAGGCCAAGGTGGTGGTCAAGGTGGAGGTCAAGGCGGCGGCCAAGGTGGTGGTTACGGTGGAGGCCAAGGTGGCGGAAATGGCGGAGGAAATGGCGGTGGTCAAGGCGGAGGTCACGGTGGAAATCAAGGCGGAGGAAATGGCGGTGGAAATAATGGTGGTGGTTCAGGCAGTGGTCACGGTGGCGGAAATGGTGGAGGCCAAGGTGGTGGTCATGGTGGAGGTCAAGGAGGGAGCCAAGGTGGCGGAGGCCAAGGTGGTGGTCAAGGTGGAGGCAATGGCGGTGGAAATGGCGGAGGACATGGCGGCGGTGAAAATAATGGTGGTGGAAACGGTGGAGGTTATGGCGGTGGTAATGGCGGAAGTGGTGGAGGCCATGGCGGTGGGTACGGTGGAGGCAACGGCGGTGGTAATGGAGAGAACGGTGGAGGTCACGGAGGTGGTGGTAACAATGGCGGTTCAGGTGGAGGACATGGGGGTGGTAATGGAGGTGGTTATGGCGGCGGTTATGGCGGTGGCAATGGAGGAGGTTATGGTGGAGGTAAAAGCGGTCCTGGGCGAAATAACGGTCCTGGTCATAACGATTATGATTACTCAAGGAAAAACGATTGGTACTCCAAACCTTCCGACAACTACCATGGTGGTTATACCAAAGACAACAAATGGAATGATAAAGGAAATTCTTATCCTAAAAACGATCACGATAACAAGTGGGGAGATAAATGGGATTCGAAGAAAAACAACAAATGGGATGATCATTCGAAGCCCAAGGGGGGCTACGGAAAAGGAGGAGATAAATGGAATAACAAGAAATGGTCGAGACATAACAACTTGGATTAATTCTGCAAAAAGTTTCTTACTCATCTGTCGTTTCTACTATCTGTCATTACTCTTGGACAATTTTATCAGTCAATCCATTAACTTATCTCTCCTCCTTACTTCAAATTGTTTTCGACACAACCAATACAAATTATTTGTTCTATCACTGAATATTATCCCTTCCTGACTTCTCTATCAAACCATACATTAATGTCTGTAGTTGTGAATTTTTTTGATAATGTTTATAAGATTCATTACTTATAATCCTCCTTTTAGCTTTCTTCGCTACTCTATCAAATCTTCGTCTCTTATCTTTCCGACCTTTGTTTGTTCCTATTCCCTGTCTTAATAATCTTATGTGTGCTCGAATTTTATTTTGTAAATCAATCCTCCAAACATCGGTTTACAATGCGAAATTCACATGTGCATGTGCCTCCCGAAATTGTAAGACTGGTTTTTGCTTCTTCTTTTGTTCGTTCAAGCGTCAAGTGTCCACCTTTGTATAAACTTTCCTCATGTTTATCCCTAACCTATCACATCGCAAATCATGGTGTGGAGTATTCCTTACTAGTGACTTTTAAACGTAAAACATTATTCTCTTCAACAGTAAAATCAAACAGCAAGAGCGCCAACGCATTATTGCAAGCCTTGACTCTCGTTATCATGAATCCCTGAAGAGCAGTGACAATGCAATACTCGAACGGCCAGTTGCGGATTTGGTGGCTACCGTTCAATCTGGACAGACGGACCCTATCGATATCTTAGCCGCCTATGGCAAGAAAGCACTCAAGGCCCACGCAGCTACGAATTGTCTCACAGAAATTATGATTTCTTCTGCCGAAACGTGGGCGAAGGAATGTAATAAAAAAGGACCGTTGGCTGGAGTACCTGTTAGTCTCAAGGATGTGAGTCGTACTGTTTCTGACCGCTGGCTGTGCTTGTAACCTAGTTCGGAAGACCGTAGGCGTTGCTGGGTGGGATGCATGTATTGGGTACTCGGCTTGGGTGGGGAAGAAATATGAGAAGGATGCACCCCTAGTTCGACTATTACGAGATGCCGGGGCAGTACCGTTCGTAAAGACAAACGTTCCCATTACACTTCTTAGTTTCGAATCAAGCTCGGACTTATTTGGACGGACAACCAATCCACACAAGCAAACGCATTCTCCTGGCGGCTCAACGGGTGGAGAGGCTGCTCTTCTCGCTTATGGTGGATCACGAATTGGCATTGGTACTGATGTTGCTGGGTCCGTGCGCGCGCCTGCCCATTACTCGGGGATTTATGCCATCAGGGCATCCTTTGGTCGCCTTATGAAAATGGGAAATTCGACAAGTATGCCTGGGCAGGAAGGAGTAGCGCCGGTGTACTCGCCCATGGCACGCACCCTTGAAGATCTGGAGACTTTTTGGAAGGCGATAGTTAGCATGGAGCCTTGGAAATATGACCACTCTGTACGTGCCACATCTAACCTCAGTCATTCACTGTCTAATCTTAAATTACCAAGTGCTTGGTGATACCATGGAAGACCGTCAAATTCTCTTCCAAGAAACCGATTAAATGGGGCGTAATGTGGGACGACGGTATGTACCTATATGCATATACCCCTTTTCTCTCACACTATCTAAAATTGCATGCAGAGGTTGTAGCGCCATCCCCCGCTTGTAAACGAGCGCTTGAAACTGTGATCAAGTCTCTTCGAAACCGCGGCCACAATGTTGTAACGATGTTTGTACACGGCTCTAATCCGTATAACAGTTAACTTACAAGCGACTAGTGATCCACCAAGCCCTTATGAAGGCTTGAAGATTGCTTCACATCTTCTCATGGCTGATGGGGGTCCGTATAGGATTGTATATATCACTCATTCTACCCTGACTAACATTGTGCGATCATCCAGGTAAAACCTGTACAGGTCCAATACGTTGGGGAGAATCGAACGATATCGGCATGCGGGAGGCCGTAGCAATGTTCCGTATACCCCGCTGGATCAAACGTCTCTATACTTGGTACCTCCGCTACATCAAACGCGACGAGGTCTACGCAGGTCTTATTGAGGGGTGGCACGAGAAAAGTGTGGCGGAGTACTGGCCCCTCATTGCTCAACGAGAAGATTATCGCCGACGCTGGTTAGAAATGTGGCAGCACGATGAACTGGATTTCGTGTTAACTGTACCGAATGCCCTGCCGGCCGTGCCCCATGGCGGAATGAGGGAGGGATTCAAGGCCTGTGGCTATACTTTCTTGTTTAATCTGGTAGGTTGCCTATTAGTGCCGTTTTTTTTAGTGTAATAACCATTTTTGTTCCTACTAGCTTGACTACACTGCTGGTGTGCTCCCGATTACACATGTCGATGCCTTAATGGATAGAATACCTTCCTCTCCTCCGTTTAAAGCTAGAAATGCCATTGAAAAGGGATCATACAAGATGTACGACTCTGTTGGGATGCATGGGCTCCCGGTAGGCGTCCAGGTTATTGGAAAACGACTCGAGGAAGAGAAGGTCATGGAGGGAATGAAGATGATCGAACAATTTTTGAGAGAAGATGGAATGGCCTATGAGCTTTTGAAGACTTGACCCACCCCGTTTTCTCCTATCGAAGTTCAAATACAAGGTCTACACCAGACAAACTTTGTATGTATGTAAAGCTGAATTTATACCGGCTCTTTGCCTTTTTTGCTCCTTGCCGTTTTTCTAGATTCATATCCGAATCCGTGGCCTTTGGTTTATTTTTCTACCATGACACATTTAAGGTTCACATCCCGTAGGGGAAACGGCAATTAACCGAAGATCCGGTTCTAGGTTGATAAATTTCTCAAGTACGTAATTCGTCAGGTTCACTCTTGACTATCTTGACTCGTCATTGAGGTGCAGGGTCGACTTATGTTGTTTCCTAACCTCACCCACCGAAACACATGGTGGGTACAAACTCGCCCTTACTGAATGTATCGATTTAACCATTGCACGCCAGCATATCCAAACAGGAAGAGCGTCGTCAGCGTATAGCAGACCTTGACGCCCAATATCACGAACCGTCGGACAGTAGAGACGATGCAATTCTCGCGCAGCCTGTGGCAACTCTGGTGGCGAACGTCCAAGCAGGACGGATAGACCCTAGTGACGTTTTGATGGCCTATGGCAAAAAGGCTCTCAAAGCTCATGCGGAGACGAACTGTCTTACAGAAATTATGATATCATCGGCTGAGGTATGGGCAAAAGAGTGTAACCGACAAGGACCGTTGGCTGGGATACCTGTTAGTCTCAAAGATGTACGTAATTCTCTCTACCAGGAGTACGGCTTCGGTTAACGTAAACAGATGGTGGGCGTCGAAGGGTGGGATGCGTGTATTGGATATTCGTCTTTAGTTGGGAGGAAGCACCAGCAGGATTCGCCATTAGTGCGGCTTTTACGTGACGCCGGAGCTGTACCATTCGTGAAAACTAATCTCCCTATGACGCTCCTATCTTTCGAATCGTATTCCGATGTGTTTGGAAGAACGACAAATCCACACAAGAAAAAATACTCTCCTGGTGGGTCGACGGGCGGGGAAGCTGCTCTTCTTGCCTATGGAGGGTCTCGGATCGGAATCGGAACGGACGTCGCTGGATCCCTTCGTGTACCAGCACACTACTCTGGAATATATAGTATTAGAGCGTCGGCTGGACGTTTCATGAAAACAGGCATTTTAGCCAGCATGCCTGGGCAGGAAGGTATACCACAGGTATGCTCACCTATGGCTCGCACCCTTGAAGACCTGGAGACTTTCTGGAAAGCGGTTGTTAGTATGGAGCCATGGAAATACGATCAATATGCAAGTGATAATTTTAGCCCCAAACGATCAATATCTTACGGCATTCTATCCAGTGTTTGGTTATGCCTTGGAGGAGTATCAAGTTTTCTTCCAAAAAACCTGTAAAGTGGGGAGTAATGTGGGACGATGGTACGTCGTGTTATAATTCACTTCTATTCTCGTTTCTGATATTGAAATGTAGAGGTCGTTGTACCTTCTCCTGCTTGCAGACGTGCACTTGAAGTAGTGGTAAACACCCTCCGAAGCCATGGTCACGATGTTGTATCCATGTTCGTGAAAAAGTATTTCAGGGTACTACACACCTAACTAAACTTATAAATCCAGTACTCCTCCAAGCCCTTACGAGGGCCTGAAACTCGCTGCGCATCTTCTTCTAGCCGACGGCGGTATGGCTAATATAATCATCATAATCTCTACCTCCAGGGCTCATATTTTTCTGCAGGAAAGACCTCTATGGCCCCCGTCCGCTGGGGGGAATCATTAGATGCCGGTGTGCGCCAAATAATGTCTATGTTCAGCACACCACGCTGGATCAAGCGTTTCTACACGTGGTACATCCGCTATATCAAACGTGATGAGGTCTACGCAGGGCTCATCGAAGGCTGGCACGAGAAGACGGTGGCGGAGTACTGGCCCCTTGTTGCCCAAAGAGAGGACTACCGCCGCCGTTGGTTCGGGATGTGGCAGGAAATGGACCTGGATTTCGTCCTCACGGTTCCAAATGCATTGCCAGCCGTACCACACAATGGGATGAAGGAAGGATTCAAGGCCTGTGGATATTCTTTTTTGTTTAATCTGGTAAGACGTGGTTTGTTGGTCATTGATAACATAAATTTCTAACGACCCTTCGTAGCTTGATTATACCGCCGGAGTACTTCCTATTACACATGTTCATGCAGCCCTAGACAGAATGCCATTATCTACAAAATTCAAACCTAGGAATATGATTGAAAAGGGGGTATACAAAATGTATGATGCCGTCGAGATGCACGGGCTCCCGGTCGGCGTTCAGGTCGTCGGCAGGAGACTTGAAGAAGAAAAGGTCATGGAAGGAATGAAGATCATTGAACAACTCCTGAGAAAGGATGGTATGGCCTACGAGCTCCTAAAAACTTGACTGAAGATATGGTTATCTAATGTACCTCAGATGTAGAGTATATGGACCTAGGACAGATATATATATATACGCCTATGTGCGCAACTAAACGTGTAGTATTTTCGTTACTTAGGCACCTGCCTCGGCGTGTCCTCGACAACATTCCGTACTCCCTGCTTCCAAACTCCAATTTCCTTCTCCAACGCCACAGCACTCTCCCTCACCTCTTTCCCAACCTGCCCACCATCGTTCCGAACACCAAACCCAACACGCAGTTCGTCCGTCGCTCTAACCAGCGTATCATATGCCAATTTCAACCGCGCAGGTCCTGAGGGCGGGTAGATCAGTGTAGCCTCCGCAGGGCTGGTAGCTTGTCGCGGCTGGGGTTCATCTACTGCTAAGATCTTCCCAAGTTCTGCCAGGGCGATCCCACGCACAGGGTGCCCATACGTGAGGACGGAGGCGAGACCAGTACTCGATCGCGTTGTCGCTCGGACGGCTTCATCCAACGCATCCTGCGTCAGCGGCACAGGTAATGTGGATATGAGGAGGGTTTGATGGAGGCGTGCGAGGGCGAGGAGTGGGTGTGAAGAAGGTGTGAGGCCAGCTGAAGTAAGGATCGGAATTAGATTGGTTGTGAGCTGCTGGGCTTTGACTGGTTCTGTGCGAGAAAGCGGAGTGAGTAATTGGAGATGAGGGAGCTGGGTGAAACGAACCTTTGAATTGAAGGGCAGTCGCTTTATCGAGCGCCTCTTGGCCGACACGGACGGCGTCTTGTATGGCATCTGTGGTCTTAACAACAGCCTTGCATTTTGTGCACCTGGAAAAATCGTCGTCTACATGGGGATGGGTGAGATCAATGATGTCGAGTATTTAAGAAGTAGCGGTTTACCTTCAGTGGGAAGAGGGCAGGTACCCCCGCAGGACTTTGGACACCATACGGCTTCACGGGGGTCAGCATCGAGGGAGCTTCTGCAAAGCGCACACTGGCAAAAAAAATTGTAGGTTTCCTGTAGAGATGCTTGACGCAGGGGTTTGGGAAGTGTCGTGTCGATATATGATGTTAAGATCTACAAGAAACCTGAATGCAAAAAAAGAGCGTTTTAGGTCGAACGAACCTCTTCTGATGTAGCTATGGGACGGAGAGCAATAACTTGCATCAAAGGCTCTTGATCTGAAGATCGGGGGAATACAACAACGGCGTTGGGATCACAAGAGTGATTGATTAGGGCGATGACGGGCGATATTGATGCTCCTATTGGAGTCAATGTTGGAGTTGTTATCGTGAAGGTGTTCGCGACAAACTAGGTATTTGATATAGGAAAGAAGCACAAACTGAAAGGCAACAACTCACGCGCGAAATAACATCTACAAGATCCCCAGCAGAATTCAGCCCGAAATCAGCGAGTTCTTGAGGCGATGTCAAGCCTAGGTAACGGACGAGTGCATGCGATAGATGGGTGTGCAGTTCATACGATGATGACTGTAAGGAGGATCTATCTGTACGGCAATGAGATTAATAAAGTAGAGTTAAACGGGGCACTGACGCGACTGCAACGCATTAATTTCCATAGTCTGATCAAACTATCAGCGGCAAGCGATGAAACTATCCGGCCTCAACGTACCCAATTGCTGTCAATTTTTTGTTTCTGCATTTTCCACAACATCCGCCCTAGACATCTGACTGCATCACTCGGAATCGATAACTCGGCTGAAGGCGCGGATTTGGACCACTCCTGCAGTGCAACGCATTCCCGTTTGTGCTGCGCCCAGTCTTTGGTTTGACACGTCTACATATTATGATAGATGAATTAGCGCCAAAATCTCTCTGTGTAGCAATAAACTGACAGAGTTACAGTACCACACCGTCCTGCACGTTGTACACCGCTTCAGACCAGACTCTGGTGCAGGCCCAAAACAGTTCGAACAGTACGAGTCCAGGTACTGATTTGAGAGAGCTGCAATATGGGGTTTCGCAGCTAGCACGATATCGCCTAATCAACAGCATAATCAGATAACATTAAAAAAAAGTAGTAGGAGACTTTACCAGGCTTGTACAAGGCCTTGGCCCACAATCCCCTACCAGAGGCGCTCGATCTACGAACTTCTAGGCCCGAAGGCAACACATGGACTGTGGATTCAGGTACAGCCTCAAGTTGTAAGGACTCTTGGCCTTCTGTTGAAGGCTGCAAAAGGACCGGGGTTGTAGTAACTTGTTGACTTTCATTGTTCGATTTTACATACGATTTGGATTCTTTCGTTTGTCGAGCAGCTCGCAAGCCCGAAAAAGCAGACATTTTTAAATTAACAGTAAAATTGAGTCGGTTAACGTTAATGGAAATGAAAGAAAGTTGGGTTGGAATGACAATGGACGAAGTAAATAAACAGGGATTGTTTTTGAAATCTTATCAATGGCCTTTTATAGAAATTTACACAAGATCTTTCTCTCCCAACCGTATCTTCTCTCCTCTTTATAATTTGGCGGTACACTTTTATGAAAGAATGAGAGCAAATAAGTGGGGGAAATTGCAAAGGAACAAGCCATGAAAGGCACGGATGGAGAGGAGATACAGACGCTAACGCTTGCTATTAATTAGCCTACCCCTGCCTGAAATTCAACCCGTTACTAAACGCCCGATAAATGGCGGGTTCATCGCATCTCGGACGAGTCTCCGTAAGAAGGTGGCTCACACCTCTTTTTCGGCCCTATATATTGTTCAGCAGAATTCAACTACGTTTCTGAGACGCACGAGAAATAACTCTGATATTGCGAAGGCGAGGGCAAACCTCTGTCCATAACTCTTCAGGAATGTCGATATATCGTCCATCGCAAATGGACAACTCATCCGTCTGAACGACTACTGACTCAGTAGGGAGTGATGGGAAATTTTTGTGAAGAATAGAAAGTAGATTCTATGTCTATCGTCAATGACCTGTTGCCACCAAATGCTAGACATAGATGTTTACTCACCGCATAGTAGCTGGCTTCAAGCCTACGCATGAGCAGTGTGTTTCCGGCGAACGTAGCAGCAAAATACTCTCCTGCATCGGAGTTCTTTGACTCTGCACCACCCATAATCGAGTGTGGACTTTGTTGGGATGAAGGAAAAGAGCTGTTATCGCGTGTTTGCGACCCCAGTTCCACAAGTAGCGAGGGGCTTCTATTTCCAGTTTTGTGACGGTTAAGCTCTTAATAGAGTACTAGTCGTCGTTGTAGGGATATTTTTAAAGTGGCCAGTGCGAGGGAGTGTATTTATTCTTTTGATATAACTCCGATCTGGCTAAAAACATAATGCTGACCTTATTTACCCACTAACATAGCGGATGTATCTCTATGTATCCACGATCAGTAAACGTCTCCTGAATTTAGCGTTTCTGCCAAGAATCGTGGGCCCCATATCGTAAATCGAGAAGAACCCCCTATTCTAAGTAGGACTCGGACCTGCCATACTCTGCGATGTCCTACCAACTCTGAGATGTACTTCCAAAGTTAGGAATAGCAGGACCAGGCTTGGCCTTAAAACTTGAAGACAGCTGGACAGCCATATTTACGATGAGTCTTGGGAACGTGAAAATATTTAGGAAGTGGAAAAACGCGTGCACTAACAAGAAGATAAATTTGCCAAGTGGAGCTAAGAATGATTCCCCGACGGCAACACACCTGGCAGATGTCAAAAATCGTTTTAGCTTTGCAGCTCACAACGAATCTAGACTCAGCTGTTTGATCGGCGAAGATGGAAGTAGGGGGATGAGCGGGAATGTCGAAGGTTCAACGTTGAAGTGTTGGACGGGCGAGGGAAAGTGAAAAATAAGGTTTCGTTTTCGCCGAGATCTTATCGATAACCTTTTACAGAATTCTGTGTTACGACAAGGTCTCTTTTACTAGCAGACGCCAAAATTTATTCCTGCTTTACAGCTCACACACGCATGGCAAGATATCTAGCCACTGGACAGTTGAATTCAGCTTTCTTGGCAATATTTTTGTTTGACATCAATGCAAAGAGGATACTACTTTGTGTCCACATAAAGACCCTGCAGGTACAAATGTCATCATTCCAACTGTCATTAACCCTTACGGCGAGCATTGCTAGTGTTTATGATGAAGCCTTTTCCCAGGCAGCCACCGAAGGAACTGTTGAATTCAAGTTGACGGTGGCAAGGTCGGTGTTTCGGCGGCGAAGCCATGCCTTCCACTCGTCGCTATTTTGTAGCCCTCGCAGTGCTCGCTGGCATCAGTCTTTTCTTATACTTCCCAGAGCGGCTCATCACCAATATCGAACCATGGACGAAATCAACCGTGACGAAACATACGCTGGCAGATACTGGCATCGACCAAAGGCTTCCGCCCGCAGATTCCAAGTCTGCGTTGACCTCGGTTCAAACTACGATGCCAACAGGAAAATTGATACATGGGTTTGTGCTCCTTGATCGATTGTACCTGCGGGAAGGGACATTCTTCGTCGTCACAGACAACAGTTCGTTATTTCCACCCAGGGACCATATGATATCGCCCTTGATGGATATTGGCGCTGGACATAACATGGAGTCTACGGATAGGGTACGTTCCTTTATATGATTCGGCCTGGGATTGAGCTGACTTCCACCTCACTAGGAGCTGCGTTTTATTACCCCAGAGGAAGCGACGGAAGTTCTCGGGGAAAATGCAATTCTGATAGAGGATTTCTCCGCGATCGTCTACGATACGGAACAGTTTATGAGTGTATGTTTCCAGGTCCTCTGTGACATAGTTTAAGGCTTGACTAGAACGTATAGCACTTTTACCATTGGTGGGGGGAGATCATCCTTGGTGCCTGGCGCGTATACTCTAGCCTTAATACACTTCCAGGTGGCCCCTCCATTCTGCCGTTTCCCGCGCGCTTTCTACTGCCAGTAAGTCTACACTTGTAAGCTCAATAGCCGCATAACCCGACCTAAATCTCACAAGGGCGTTCCTGGGAATGAGTGGAAAGATAGGGCGGGGGTCAACGCTCCTCTGATGAGAGCATGTTTTCCTTCTGCTGAGATTGGGAAATCCGATCACTGGGAAGACCTTATCGACCTTAACAGAACATTCGTCTTTGAGCGCGCCATGATCATCAGCCGTGAAACGGCCCACCGGCAGTGCGTATAATTACCGCGTTCATACTTATCAGCTGCTGAATTCTTCCTTAGTCCCCTTGCCGGCCAGTGGGCGAAGATGGTTGCTTCGACCATGACTGTTGACGTGGCCAGCGATTTTTGGGAGCCCATTAGAAAGGCAACACTGACCAATATGATTGATTATGTGCCGATTTTGAACCACCACGGACATGTTATCGCGCCGTCTCAGGCAGCCTCGGATCGCCCCCTTGTAACCTATATCTCACGTCAAGGCGGGGGCCGGCGACTCCGGCAAGACGACCATGATGGTCTAGTTAATGCACTGAAGGAACTAGAGCGTGCAGGGCTATGCCATTTCCATGTTCCCCAGATGGAGAAAATGAGCTTGAATGAACAACTCCAACTTATTGCCAAAACCACGGTAGGGATCCAGGACTGTCCCTTTGAGGTATAGGACGGCTCTGATATATCTTTCCGATAGATTCTTGTTGGTGTTCATGGGAACGGTATGACGGTGAGTGCTCCTCATTAGCTTGGCGCGATGAAGGTTGTTGATTCCCTCTTATTTGGGGACCTCAAAGCATCAGTTATTTATGCCCAGTTCCCCACGATCTACTGTCATTGAAATCATGTACCCCCCGAGTGAGCCGGGTTATCGAGCATGTCGTTCACACGACTGACACAAGTCTTAGGTTATGTGTTCGATTATGAAATGTTGGCACGCAATGTGGGCCACAGGGTAAATGTCGACAATATCTGATAAAATCTTGGAAGTGTCTGATCTATCCCGTAGCATTATGCAGTGTGGAATGATACCTTGCACACATACCCCAAAGGGAAATATCACGAAGTAATTATAGTCATTTTCCTTAATCAGGTCTCCCTACTAATCCGTGTGGAATACAGGGAATTTTTTTTGCAGAAGGTTTCCACGGTGGTGAGTTAACTTTATTCTAAACCCTCGAAGCGCCAACAAGCAGTGCACCATGCAGAATCAATTCCGGTACACGGGCAATCGGTTGCCGAGGTCGTTCGGGAGCGGCTCACGGCGCGCGTTTAGAACATGCTTTTTATATGAACAATTCGGGTTTGGGATGTATTGGTATGCTGTACTTGTACTAAACAATGACGAAGGTGATATCGTACAAGAAATGCGTCCTTATTGAGTATGGGGATATGCATTGTACAATGTAATAACTCTATTATGGCATGTGCATCGGGCGCACTTCGGATGATGATCTATAGGAAAAAATTTCAGTCGACTACTGATTCGAGAGCCAGAAGCGTATTGGTGAAACTGTGTACAACACATGGGTGCTTTCATCAAATTAACGGAACTAAAATTGATTGCCTACAACTTTAATCAATGTACCAAAAACAGGAAAACCAGTAAGTCCGTGATCGCAGATATGGGGTAAACTGAAGACGCTAAGAGTCATGAATATTTGGGATAGGTCCAAATCTACATAGTCTTGATATGCAAGAAGCCACTGTTCGCAGGCATCATATCTGGATGCTCAACTTTTTTTCTTCCATTTAATTGACACAGAACGCAACCATATCACAGGAGGTACGGTGGAGCCATATTCCGTAACCTCGTGGGTTCGAGTTTCCTTCGGCAAATGGCGCACCAATACTCTCGCCGAGGTTAAATGTAATCATTCATACAACAGCTATATAGGCATACCGCCGTACACCTATATGATAGGTATACGAATGTTCAAATTTATCGGATGCTGATCGAAAGTCGAAGGAAGTGATTAATATTCTGTCGAGGTATCTGGATTTCGGAAACAGGGGTGTGTGGGGGAGGGATGGTTAGTGGCAAAGAAATGGAAGAATGACGGATTTGGACTAGGTGGACCAAAAGAAGGGAAATAAGAGGTTTAGGAGGATTGGAATGCCGAGGTTCGCAAACTTTCAATGAGATGGCATCAACATCATGACTACCGGTACGAGCGAGGAGAGTATTTCGGGTTTGCCCCTTTGTGCACCATTACTGCTATAAATAGCTGGTGCCCGCGTGTCCAGGACGAACTACGAGAATAAGAAACCAAGTATTCATCGCTCGGCGGTGGCACCTTTAATTCATGTATAGTTGAGTAGGACAGCGTTCTCGTTGATGGTCCAAAGTGGGTCTTGAGCGCCTGAGGTTAGCTTTGGGGTCATTGAAGTAACCCAGAAAATCCAAAGTTCGATCTTCAGTGGATTCTAAGCCAATGCCATTGGTCTTCAGTTCCGCGCGAATAACAGGTCCTAGGGAGAGGTACAGAAGCTTGACCGTAACCACTTCATCATGATAAAGGAACCAAGTTTAATAGGAGTTGAGACGGTCAACTTTGACCCTTCTGAGAATTCATAAAGTAGGGGTTTTTAACCCACTCCCCCCAAAAAAAATTGCGATGAGGGGCCCCTCTTTCGTAATTGGCCATAGGGGTATCAGAATGAATGGTGATCCAGGGAATGTGATGCCTTTAAGGATAAGTTATGGTAAAGTTATCGGAGATGATAAGAACGCAGAAACAATCATACATGTCTCCAAAATCCTTAACAAATTTCAGGCGTAAATCCTCAGCACCTAGCGACATATTCTAGAGCGCGGAACAGCCTCTGGACTTCATGGTACACAAAGTTGGTGGTAGGAGATGGGAGAATTTGAGGAGAGTTTATGACTTCAACTTGAAACAACGGGCACTGGGAGTGGGGATACCAAATAAACAACAACATGCCCTCGAGTTCACACGGTCTCCAACCTGTCGTTCAAGTTATGTAACTTGTCTCCTCAGACACTCAAGTCAGTGACCAGCCATCGATATCCTTGAAAGACGTACGTTGTTCGATATCCTGACTTATTGTACAGGCGCACAAACAGCACGCTACTACGATTACGACGTAGAAGGTTCTGGGACCACTTCAGAAGTAGATTCAGAAGATTCTCTAGTTCGGGATGGATATTTACTCACAGCTTTTTGGAAATCCTAGATAAGGTGATAGATACCCTTTACGATATCTTATCATTCGCAACTTATGTATTTTAAGGTAACGAGTGGGCTTCTCACCCTACAATTCTTATACCTCCGTATACGGCCCGTACTTGTAATGTCTGGAAATCGATACCGCTCATGGTCATAATTCGCCCTCAACCCGTGTCAAACTATTTTTCTACCATCAACTCAGTGAACCCATGATACCCGCTGCCTCCGTAATCCACCTCCAATACTGCGGTCGTGGTGCTTCATCCTCACTATCTCCTATGCCGGAGGGTCATGTGTGGGAAAGATGCCGATCTGATTCTATTTTTCTATTACCTACGTCCGTCCAAATATCATAGTTTAAAGGTAGTGCTGATGTTTACATGATAGCTTCGATTGACTTCAGCACAGCTTTCATCCATCAATACGGAGATCACTAGTCGGCTTTTCCCATATCCAACACCTTCGAAGATTGAGCGCCGTCTCATCTTTGTGATGATCGAATGCTCCTCGATTTATTTTCGCCCCAATATGAACCCAGCTGCCCTCTTATAGTATGATATCCGCATAAGTTGTCCGTATCTAATCACCATATGCTCCGGATCCAAACATTGACATGTGCTTGCCCCTGTCTTTGGCGTTTAGTGATGTATCACAGCTTGTCTGCCTGCCTCTTGCGCTCATCTGATTCCACCTATACTAGATAATTTGATGAACCCACAGTTAATAAACTGCCGGAACGTAGAGTCCGTTTCTCCCACCGTCCCACAATCCTTCACCTCAACATGGACCCGCCCCCTTCGCCCCCAACGCCGCAAATGCTAATGGAAACTTTGTCTCATATGTATGTATCTGCGATTTTCTCAGCATCGGTGTGTCTAATCATATCAACAGGTTAGCTATGAAGGTATTTATTCAGGCTATTATAGTGTTGAAACATATGGTAACCTGAGGTACTTTCAGATGTATTACGTGGCGGTATTTACCCTTCTGGTGTACGACTATTGTTTGACGTTTTCCGAAGAGGTATCGAAGCACATGTTATGGATACCCATGAGATAAAGCATTGATATCTTGGGTGTAGATAGAGCTTGCGTGGAAGCCCAGGAAATCTCTTGGTGAGTTTGTTGCGTTATGAAACGAAATATCAGTTGATCTTCCACCTTAGTTTCTGTGTTGTTTTTTTTGGTATAACTTCATCGTGATCTTCAACGAAAGTCCAATCTTGACATGGTGGCTGAACCTAGAATCGCTACATCAGTATCATATTTACAATCATTGTCCTGATATGTAAGGACCGTTTTCTAGATCCAGAGCTCATAATATTGACACACTCCAAGCATATTTCTCGCCATCCTGGACATTTGAGGTATGCCTTCTTCCCTAACGATCACAAATACCGTAGGGCCTCATCCTCTGTTTGTAGATGTTTGTCACTTCTCTTTGCATTCGGTATCAACTACTAATCTCCGCATTCTCTCAGATGCGGACAATATGTGGTGGCTGAGTTTCTCTTCACCGTGTTAATTTTCACGATTGCGGAAGTATTTCTTATGCTACGGTAAAAAAAAAGTTCTGCCTCTTACTTGCTCTATTCTTCAACTCTTTCTTTCAGGATTCATATCCTTACACACAGAAATGTTTATATAACGTCCCTCTTATCGACCCATATATTGGCGCAATTAGTATTAGGTTTCGTTATAATGTCTAAAGGAGGAAGTGCTGGTACGCACGTCTCTTTTCACTCGTAAAAATCTCAAAATTTATGATAACCAGGACCACGACTTCCACCAATCAAGGGTCTTATCGACCTCAATGCATTCCAAAGTAAGTTAAACTAGCTTAGGGCCGTTAGTTAATGACTTAGATTTTCCGGAGTTTGTGCGCTAGTTCCGAATGCGCAAACAGGAGCACTGTTAGTTTTTGATAGCTAGCAGGATTTCCTGACAACTAACTCAAGCTCGTTCATCAGCCTTTTCCGCCTTTTGGTTGCGTATCTTTCCTTGATTCTTAGCTTCAACACTATCATCTTTGTCACAACTTTGGTTGTGACTGTGGCCGCTACTCGAACCAGTCCAGCTCGACAATGGTTACAAGTGATGCAAAGGGATGGGGTCATGTATTTCGTTGTCATATTTACAGCCACAGTAATATGGCTCATATTCGCTATTCGTCTCCCGGTACTTTCATTCTAATTAATCCGCTTATACGCGACTCTGACGCATTGCTAGGATTTTCTGAAATTGATAAATATAGTGTTCGTATCATCTTACTCATTTCCAGCTTTTTACTGATGCTCCCTCTGTATAGCCCGGCCCACATGTATGACTTTTTCTATTAACTAGTTCAATGGAGATTTGATTCTAAATTCTCCCAGATTTACAGCAATAATGATCAATCGACTCTACCTCTCCCTAAAAAGAGTCGGACAGAAAGCTAACCAGGTGCCCCTTCCCCATTCTGCCAAACCCGGGAACAACAATACCGGAGTCGAACTACAAGTTGTCGTTTCTCACCATGTCATGACATTGACGGACAGGTCAATGATTTTTTTTCTGAACTATGTATAGTTTCTAATAGTCACACAGATAATTACAAAAGTATTAGCGGCTAAGGACCAGGGTAGCAGGGTAGGACGAAGAATTTGGACAACACGCGACCTTGGGAAAGTCGACGAAACCAATTTCTATATTGTGTAGAAATAGTGCGGTAACGGTCCAGGATTCAAACCTGCAAGTTTTAAATTATAATGATGTATATTTGCGATAGAAGTAATGCATGTATCAAAGAACAAAGAAAATATCTCCATCAATACTATCATTTCATCACAGAGTGTGTACGTATGTCTGTCTATGGTATGTCATGTTTAGTCATCGAAATGTGACATCTCCGATTTCCAAACGTCTTGTTACTGATTCAACTCCGCCCATCACTTCCACATCTAGAACCGACGGAAACTGGTTGGTTGTGCGGGGCCACAGCCACAGGTACTTTGATGCACTACTTACCTCATGAAACGTTTACAAACTACAAACTAACATCGCGCTACCAAGGCCACGCTACCATGTTATCTAAACTGCTGCCAAATTTAGCGATGTTCTAAACTTCTAAAGTTAATTATCGTCAGTTTCCTCTTTGCCTTCCGTGCATTCATTGATATTAACTAAAAGTTATAAACCGGCGATTTCATCACTCCCTCGTTGATGGTTTATTTAACCATGACACACCCTTCAGTTAGGTCCCACATTAGCCCGCCTTGTTGGATCAGGAAAGTATCTTTATCACTGAATGGGTCTTCCAAGTTCCAAGTGGCAATCCTAAAATAATCGAGTTTCGTGACAAGCCCCTTGAGGCAAATAATATATCAGGCACTTTGAAGCCGGATCCCCTCCTGTGCGTTTTTCTTGCCCCGTTTACCGAGTTTAAGTGCCTAATAATAAATAGTTGGCAGTTCTGGATGCCTCGGTAGGACTGAGCTACAAACCTTCGGTGTTCCCAGTGTTCCTCTAAGTGGCGACGTCAATGGTCTTATATTTCCCTGCTTAGACCAATCTTCAACACAACCCTCAGGCTCGGCACCTGACTCCCGCGACACTACTATGGGCTCAAATAATCAGAGGTGATTTTCGACAGCTGCACAACTACTGGTAACGCAGAACCCGCGGGCGATCAAATTCTTTTCGACATTCCGTAAAGGCTTATGGACTCGACCGAGGCCCATCGGAACTAATTTGATTCAAAATGATAAGAATTATGAGATACCTGGGACATAACACCACCATTTTAACTCTATCGACTCTTGTATGGAGGATGTCAGTTCGGAGTACATTTAGGACATTTGGAAGGTATCACCTACTAAGGATACACCTCGGAACCTTCCTACAGTGCCCGCTTGGGAAATCCTTGTTACCCGGGACACCACTACTGGTTCAGCTTTCCCTGGAATCAAATTTCGGGATGAAGCCGACCTCCCCATCTCTGTCGTTACATTGCACTAATCAACGGTTCTACTCGGCTCGACAACACTCACGAACACTGACAAAATTCCGCACCTCAACCATATACATAACCATAAAGGACGTATTTAGGACGTTACCAAGATCGTGCCAATTCACATACAGACGTATCCTCACTCTGTCGAGCAATGCCTTGCGTTAATTCACAACCCCATCATCACATCTGAACGTAGTGCAGATATGGGTGACTACTGATATCCAACTGACTACATGCAGCACTAACACTCCGCCCTCTGTAACTGTCGAATTTTAAAGTGGTTCGCTCGGGGAGACGAAAACTCGATACCGGACCCTTCTATTCTTCTCCAACTCCGTGGAATCAAGATCAGTGACAACACCGATGGTCCTGAACCATTGGCCAGACCTTGGGTCCTGCAACAAGAGCAAAATACTTCCCATATATGCCCCCTTCTTCATCGGAGATCTTCGTTCATCCACCTCAAACCCTCCACACACTTGAACTGGCCGCCGTGTCACTCACGTTAAGAATAGCGAGATCTATAACATCAGCTGCGGAGTTGTTTTTTGATTTTTACTCACCGGTCAGCAGAAATCACCATCATCATTCATTTAATTGCTAAACATTGTAGTCACAAAGTGTTACTTTCGTAACAAAATATGGCTATGCCAAACCCAGGACTTCGGATTGTAAATATGGCTTCTAGAGAGGTGCAGGTGAAAAAGGGCGTATTTTGCTACCTGTTTTTCTTTGGGCCTTCCACAGACAATTTATGTGCGAACTTCGTCATTTTAAACACCAAAAATTCTTGTTCTAGGTGGTTTTAATCAACGTTGGTCCTTGTGCGAACAACGTAAGAATTACTACCTAGAAATTCAGAATATATGGGTCGTTCTTGATGATATTAATAATTAAGAATTCATCAGGCAGGGCGAAATGTCCTATTTATGAATAATGAGGAAACACTGTAAGAATCCTACCTTCGAGCTCAATACAGTTAGCCGAAAGTGCACCCGGCTAGAACCGAGGTACTGAGCATGACTAGGTTCCGAATCCCGATAACAACCACCCACGATCACCACGCCACGACATTCGACTGCCAATGTTCACCAGTTTTCATCGTCCTAACAGAGCCGCGAGCAAGCTTGCTGATTTCTTAGATAATCGAGGACGGACGCACAGGCTCTGCGGTTTCCGCAGGCTTTCCCAGCCGCAGTCATCTTCCAAGATTTAAAGCATCGGCGCTCTTGTTACGATTGGTGAAGACCTTTGACAATAATTAACCAACTATGTCATTGACCAATACGCTATACTCATGCCCCTGTCTTAACATTCGAGTGACGACCACGTTCCAACAACATGAATCTATGAAAATACATGTCGTCAGTCACCTAATATTCAATGTGCCACGAGCCAATCTTAATATTGTTTCATCCATTCCTTCGACCCGTAGATGCACCACCGCCTGGTGGATTTTATGATGGCCGAAGGTAACCTTTCCAAGCGATTCTTGGTTTGCCTACTATGTCGAGGGCTTGTTCAGTTTCGACAACTGTTTCTTCCTCATCGTCAATTCACAACGATTAAATTCAATGACGTTCCCCTCGAGTCAGTCACCTTACCGGCCAATTGCAATGAGCCTTGCTTAAATGTCCTTGTACGTCCTTCCTGCTATAGTGTTGGCGAGCATACAGCCGATGTAATTATAGACACAACTAGAGTTTTTGAGAGCGCTAAACTCGCCTTCCTACTCTTCTGCATTCCATGTCCTCAATACGATTCCCTCAGATACTGAAACTGGCTTGGATTCTTCAGCGCTGAAAGCGCTCTGCCTAGATATATATCCTGCACAACTCGCAGATGTTGTATCCGGTCTTTGTGACGTTGCCATACGACACAACCAGCAGCTGCGCCATGAAATTCTCCTCACCAGACACACAACTACTGATAACGTAGACCTCGTTGGGGATCAAATCCGAACACGGTCTGATTTCCGGATGCTTTGTCAGAGACTGTGGGACTGCCAGAAAACTGATCTTGTTGATCCAGTTCAGAAAAACGAGCAGTTTGAAGTGTTTATTGGAGTTTATTTAGCTCGTATCGACAATGCTTTCTCCGAGATGCATGAAACATCACGCCGTGACTCCGTCATATCTGTCGATTCAATAGAGGCGATTACTTTCGAGGGAATCTCCAACAGATACCGAAGATTTAGCTCACCGACGGTGTTGTCGGGACGTGGATTCGGGGACCTCCCTACAGAGACTGCTTGGAAAATTTTCCGCTACCTCGAGCCTGTCTACCTCTCAGTGGATCTGATTGCAGTGCAGAACTATTTCAAGGAAGTTTCTAGGTTCGCTCAATTGTCCTTGGTATCAAAGTCCTGGTTGGAGTTGATTATTCCATCACTTTATCACCACGTTGTACTCTTCAGCGACCCCGTTCGTCTCGATAAACTCTTGCGGGCTCTCAGGGCTCATGGACCATCGGTTCGCGTGGTGGTAATAGACGATATCGATATAGGGCCGGTTCATATACGGACCTGTTCACGCTATATTGATCAATGCCTCTCTTTGTGTCCCAGCGTCCATCATGTTCAATGCAATGGAGATATTGGGCTTGATACGTCGCGGATGCATACCCTCCCCTCGCTGGCATTGGTTCTACCCCGATGGCTTCCCGTGGATATTCCCGCTGCTTTTCGTTTTGCCGGACCAGAATTGAAACGATTTGGGATATCCGAGTGGAACCTGCTAGGGAAAGAAGAAAATACCGTATTGATCCCATCCACTCTTCCCCAACTTGAAGCGTTCAGCATCACTGATAGTAATCTTAGTCCCGGATTGTTGAGCAGGCTCCTTTATTCCATAACAAAAGAAGGAAGAAATGTTCTTCGCGAACTGTCCTTCGCCGGTATCTCAGCTCTGGATGGGCCAAATATCCTTCAGTTACTCGAGATCAACACGCTTTCCGCACACATTACCATATTACGTATTCGACTACACCGGGTAACTACATACGTCGATAACGATAACTCTATCCAGAGTATTCTTGGGGTATGTCCATGCCTCATCGAGTTCTCATATACGTCCCCTTCTTCATCAGAGATCTTCACCCATCTACCTCAGACTCTTCGTACGCTGGAACTCGCCGCTATTTTTTCATATCCATTTTTGCCTCCTGTAATATCGGGAAAGATGGTTCCAAGAATAACGACTGTGGATCCGTTTGTTCGATATCTTAGGTCTCCGACAAGCAAAAACATTAGGCGGCTTTCAATTATACGTCAAGTACTCCAGTGGGATAGAATGACTGGGCAATTATGGAGGCGACTTGGTGCACAAACGTGGGATTGGGAGGGTGAACTCCAGGGGGTATGTAAGGAAAGAAACGTGGATCTGTCTTGCTCATTTATTCTTAATGGGTAGCAGGTGAGGCCTTCAACTTAGTGGTTTTATACTATTGAACCTGATTCGAAATAAGCTTTAGAATTTTATAACCGATAATAACAATTCAAGTGATGTTAACATAAATTATACTATCGAAACGTCCAAAACAAAAGTTCAGGTACAAAGGCTTCGTATTCTCCCTAACTCCGAACTAAACTATGCTTAGATTATCTTACGGGAGATTTTGTCGGAGCGGTGGTATTCCTAATCTGAATTCTTTCTCGCTCGCGAGTAAGAAGCAGGTTAAAGTATCGAATAATGAAAACAATTACTGCAGGTAAAACTTTACAAAATCAAAATTCACACCTAGTTCGGAATACAGGAATAGAAACTATTCTCAACAGACTAGGCGTGTTAGACAACAACTTTGCAGAAGGCTTATTAGCGAAGGCTGCGAATGCGAGAAACAAGGTACACACAGGCCGCCCACCCGAAAAAACAAGGCGGTTGATACTGAGCTAAAATACTACATCAGTTGGCCGATCTGAGCCATGTGAATTCAGTTACCTTAACCCTTGGGGCCGTATAGTAATCTAAAGGAAACTATTACAATGAACGCCGCGAGTTTTGGGTTTGGGTACTCACGGTACACGAGGCCTACACCATCTGTGTCTTGCATCAAATCACCAGGTCCAATGAGCTGACATTATGAATGGTATCGAATACAGGGAGGGATTTAACGACTTCTTGGTTCAGACTTCACTTTATTGTGTGTGCCGAAAACAAGCGTCCTGCCTCCATTAATCAACTTGACATCTTTTTGGTCAACGAATCCTCCAGTCGCCGACATCCATGCAAAAGACTTAGTAACGTATCTCGTATTGTGAATGAAAAAAAAAACTCACTTAGTTGATCTTCCGGCCTTGATATTACAGGTGCTCGAGGTGCCTCAACAATACCTGTCCCAGGAAGTGGATAAGTAATGGAAATGTTGATCTTGAACAAGACGCTGGCTTCCATGGCTCCATTCCGCGCGATCGATGACATCGCCTTACTCGATGATTTTCCAGTCGAAGGATCCAAACTGAATTATTTTAGTATAAGATATTTCAAATATAACAGTGGCAGCGGACCGATGTTTGAAGTTTATCCCACTCGAATAGCTACCGAAAGAGATCCTCCGGGTGTCTG
The DNA here is from genome assembly GCA_015584075.1 of Collybia nuda. Lineage (NCBI taxonomy): Eukaryota > Fungi > Basidiomycota > Agaricomycetes > Agaricales > Clitocybaceae > Collybia > Collybia nuda. The sequence goes on from MU150342.1 coordinate 84,308, forward strand.
CATCTATCAGAAACCTCCTGAATCACCCTGCGGAGAAACCAATCATTTTCCTACCTAGAAGGAGATTAAATCTTGAAACATAAGCCTGAAGTTAGCGATCAACAAATCGACTTACTTTGGGTCAATTGCCTGAAGAAATCCAAGTTGGTGAGCAGGCTTCGTTGTCACCCAACTACATACATACTAAATACTACTCAAGCTGTAGTTATCACTACCAGAAGTTCGGACCACAAGACCCTCATTCGACAAACTTCCTGTTACATACACATTGATTACTACGAGATCAGCAGAATTGGAAGATCGTGCCTGGTAGCCCGGTTGAAGGCTTTGCAAAAAATATCGCAGGCTATAAAACCACCGATTAGTGGACCGGTTGTTCCTTTGGAAGAATTACTTACATGCCGGGATCTGGGAGTTGATGCGGCATAGTACAAGTATATGTTACGATCAGATGAACTCCGGCGACAAAGCACTTGAGATGACTACCGTACCCAGGAAATTTCCGTTCGAGCAAGTACAATCGGGGGCCTATATTTTCCTGCGCGATAGGCTGGTCAAAAGATGAAAGGGAAGAATGCCAGGTGGTAATTACCCATTGGAGGTTCCTGTGAACGGATCGGCCCAGTTGGCACCATCCGGCCATACCCTACCAACCAGTTTCCAGTTCACGCGGTCCGTGGAGGTGCGAATTTCAATGCCAGGGTCAGTAGCTTTGATAATAAGTCTCTCTCGAGGTCATCAATTATAGCACTGAACGTTCAACACACAGAATATATAGTATTTGCCAGTGTTATCCTTGCACATTGTCCGCCTACGGACGTCGAACGTATCTCCAGTAACATTGAAGGGGGCTGCAATAGCAAATGCGAGTGTGGAAAGGACTAAAGTAGGTAGGATTTGTTCAAGGTATATGTTTAGATTAGTCTTTGGAGTTGATGTAATATATGTTTTTAAGAGTTAAAGCAAAGCCTGGTATACCCCAAATTCTAAAAATACATACCGGCAACGACGGTACAACATGACATCATACTAAATTTAACCCCATTGTAACTAGCGAAAAAAAATTTAATAATTTGATTGCGCCAATAACTAAAAAACAACTCTGATGACTCTCAAGCTATGGTATATGTGGGGAATGTCCTAGCCAAATCGTTATGTTGTATACAACGAGTATAATGATACAAAGCAAAGTCCGTCCCAAACTTGAACTTTTTTTTTCTTCTACACATTCAGAACTTGACTTTCGCAACGGTCTCGTAGAAGGATTTGCCCTGGATGGTGGCAATCTCGAGCTCGAGAGCGCTGGGTTGGCGTGAGCCATCAGAAGAAGCAAAGGTTCCGGCACCCCATGGAGAGCCTGTTCATAGTAGGTGATAAATGAGCGATTACCAAACGACCGACCCCAGCGGATGCGACTTACTGCCGTGGACCTCAGTGAGGTTGGAGATTTGGCCAAAAGCTTTGGCGTAACCCAGGGGGACATGGATGATGCCGTGGTGAGTAAGGACCGACATCGAGTTGAGGGCGGTGGTCTCTTGCCCTCCACCTGGCCCAGCAGTGGATGTGAACATGCCAGCGTACTTGCCGTACAGGGCGCCAGAGCCCCACAATCCACCGGTGGAGTCCCAGAATGCCTTAATGAACCAGACCATATTAGATCGATGGCGAGAAGCCCCGAGAAGATGGGGTAATCTTACCTTCCACTGAGCGGGCATCATGCCGTACCGGGTGGGGATACCGAAGAGGTAAGCATCAAAGGTCGTGAATTGTTCGAGGGTGATAACGGGGTAGTCGGGTTTAGCGGGTGCATACATCTTGGTCAATACCTCTTGAGGCAGTGTCTCGGGAACCCTGTAGATGTTGGTTAGATAAGGAATCTTTGATAAAGACGATGATGAGGACGACGTACTGGAAGATGGTTGCCTTTCCACCAGCGCTCTCAACACCGGCCTTGACAGCCTCGGCCACTGAAAAAAAAAACAGTATAAGATTAGATCAACTGACTCGGGGGTTGGGAGATGATGCCAACGCACTCTTGGCGATATGACCATACATCGTGTAGATGACGATGGCGACCTTGGGAGCAGACATATCGATGGTAGTTTCTGTGGTGGTTGTTGGTGGTAGAACTGGAGGACCGTTTGTTGGTGGGGTGTTAGTGGGTGGTTGGGACGAAGAGGCAGGAGCGGATGCGGCGGCTTTTATATTATTTTGCTGGGTGTTGTCGTTGAAATTGTCCTTCTGACGTTTGCTGGGGAAGCACATGGGCTTAAATGTGGCTGGCTTGGATATTGATATCTTGATATCTTTATAAACAATGGGCCGTTGTTTATACGCGCTTACATGACCCAAATCGCGAGATTCTTTTCGCGCAGGCGGTTTTCGTGGGTTCGCGTGGGATCAAATGTATCATTTTCAGAAATATGACGGAGATTCTGGTATACGCCCGAGTTTATAAGCCCGTGACTCCTCTTCAACTTGTCAGATACAGCCTGTAAATCCATTTTTGCGTACTGTTCTTATTAATCCACGCTCAGCCACGCACAAACGCGACGATCGGATTACGTTCTCTCATTGCAAATTCGACCTAAATCTTCAGCCAGGATTGGAAACTTTTTCTTCCACCGCTCCGAGCCAAGTGACCGAGAATTTCCTAAAAAGGGTCCAAATTTCGCACTCGCTTCACTTAGCCCAGGCTACTCCTCTTTACCCTTGACAGCTATCTGGAACATTCGTCTCGATTCAGCGCTCAAATCCAATTCATTTTTGCCGATGAATATACGGGACACTATTCTATGTAATCGTGTGGTCATCCAAATTGCGCGAAATGCTAGGATAATCCCCACCACTTGGGATCGATAAGCCGATGATTTCTAAACGGTTAAAACTTCGAAGCCTTGGCTGGCATGCGTCACGAAAAGACTTGGGCATAGAGGTGTACAAATATAACCCCTTCCGAGATGTCAATGAAAGGAGTGTTTACCGCCGAGCAACACCCGAGGAATCGAATACCCAATTGGCATTGTCCTGGAACCAATGGGCATTCCATCCCGTGTCGGACTACAAACGGTTTCTTCCAATCTAGACCCACCCTCACTAACGTTAACGCTGATCGACATTGAGTACTGATCGCTCACACCTGCTCACACCATTCCACGTCTCGCCCTCTTTCGAGCTGATTTTCTCTCTGCATCCCAGGGTTCTATAGCTTCGCTGCCAGGACTATTTTTCGAGGCCAATTTTGGACCCGGCGGCCCATGAACAGCAGAGATCTCATGGTCTCATCTGTGCCAATCTGGGATAATTGTTAGATTCTTTGTTGATGTTATCTTAGATTCTCCGGTATTCTTCATAACGTTATTCATCTAGGGTCTCCGAGAAGGGGGGCTTTGTGAATAATCTTCCTAAAGACTACTATCACAGCGCGCTGAACACGATTTCCCAACATCGTTAGGCTAGTAGAGGTTGTTTAGGGTTTGTGAACTCACCGGACCCCACGACCTGTTGAAGGCTTGCTTTACTTCCTGAAGTTTAGGCTAGATTTGGTATGGACCATGGTGCTTTTCCATCGAACACGGAACCTGGATGCATATACAAGGTAGGTGGCTCCAAATACTTCAATCACTTCGTTTGAGAAACAGTCACGCCAGTGGGTCTATATACTGACACGCGACATGAGCTTCAATTATGTTCGAGTGCATCAGGCTCACATGTATCCCGAGGCACCCTGACAGCGGACTCCCCATTTCAATGTTTTGATATTGTAGCTTCTATGATGTGGATGTTGCCTTGGATCTTGATATATATCTATGGAATACAAGACAGATGGTTCGAGTCAGCTGTCGTGACGACCCCCAAGATGTAAATATAACATTGTTGGTGGTAGTAGAGTGGGTGCAATGGATGTTCGGGGTTCGTCCGGCGGCGACGCGACAAGTGCGTGATCTTTTGATGACACGTGATCCAACACGTTTTGGTGGTTGAACCAATTTTTTGACAGTTTACTCTCAACACCTGGCCTCAACGACGCGTCAGACCACCTTGGAGCACTAAATTCGAGATCTGTTTGACCCATATCCTCGAAATGTCGCTTCCTTCAGAAATTTGGAGACAAATATTTCACTTGGCGGCGGATGAAGATGAGATCTTCCGATATGAGCTGCCCATTTCACTCGATACATCAACGTGGACTCGAAATACACTGAAAGACAAACTTCCACAGAGCGATATTCAAGACTGGACGTTAAAAACACCGTCAGATAATCTGAATGCTTTGCAGAGACGAAGTTATGCCACGAAGAAGGTGCGTGGTTATTAGTATTGAGGGAATAGAGGGAACGGAATCTTGGTTTTATGTTTTTTGGAGCCAATTTTTCGGCCTGCATCGAAATTCCTTCTAAACTCTGGCCCATACATTCATCTCGATGCCTCATATGACCCATGATACTCATTAATTCTGTCCCAGGCAATTATATCCACGTGCAAATCGTGGCTCCAAATCGGCTCAGAACTCTTATTCCGATGTCTCTTCTTCAACGACGCCTCCAAACTCCTCTCCCTCTGCAACGTCCTAGACTCATCCTCATCAGCAGCATCGACTGTGTCATCTTCGCTCGGCTGGTGGACCAGACGAATCCACATGGCTCGCTTCCACGCGAGCGAACTGCGTGGTACCACCATGGCGGACCTCGAAGACGCATTGGTGTCTGTCATCAGGCATTGTCCGAATCTCGAGATTTTCATTGTGGATTGGCCCATGGGGGAATCCTTTGGCCCCGTTGCGGATGCATTGGCGACGTATGCCGTCAAGTCGCTCCGGGTGGTTCATTGGCATGTTCCATCGAACGCTCTGTCGAAAGTCATATGGGCCCTCAGCGCCCTCCCTTTCATCATCGCATGTCATATTCATTTTGGATCTTCTACCCCGGACGATGAGGATTCGACAGACTCCCACCTTGGAGCTGCCTCTCATGTTAATCTCTCGTTGCCCCATCTGCAACAACTCTTCCTCCGTGGACATTGTCAAGAGTTTGTGGAACAAGCGGCCGGATGGTCCATCCCGTTGCTGAAAAACCTGACCTTCGATTGTGGTAGTCTCCGGACAGACATGCCGGACATCGTTGCGTTCTTGAAAACCCACGGAGCTCAACTCTATTTCCTAGATATCAACTGTATCCCGCCCTTCGACGTGCGGGCGATCCTAGATCTCTGTCCGATGCTCAGCGCATTTTGTTTTAACGCAGATTGGCGCGTCCAGCAGCCGGGAGAAGAGATCCCAGCACCATTTAGCATTACCATGGCCCACGCGACGGATATTCCCATGATGAGTAAACTTGTCAACAACCCACACCCAAACATCAGCATGATCGGTCTCCATGGGCTCATGTACGCCTTCGGAGTAGGCGTCGCCGCAGAGGTCGCGACAAACGAGCCGCTAATGGCTCATATTATCCGCAGCTCCAACGACCTTAATGTAACCGCGTTGAACAGACATAATTTCCCAAAGCTGCAGTTTGTGCGGGCGGTGAGCTGGCAGATGTTGAGTGAGTTGAACGAGGCGGATGGTCCGTCGGAAGAGGATGGAGGGATGATGCGGTATGATAAATGGTGGGATATCCTTACACGTGCTGGGATTCAGTTGGAAGATTGTACTGGACAGCCCCTTGGGACTTTGCCCATGGATGAATCGGAAGAGTATGATAGTGATGAGGAGGAGAGCGATGAGAGTGATGATGAAGAAGAATATGAGGACGAGGAGGATGATGAGGATGAAGATAGTGATGAATATGAGGATAGTGATGAGTATGAAGATGATGATACGGAGTGGGAGTTTGATATACCACCGATGCCGCAAGAAGGGGGTGGTAATGTTGATGAGTTGAGGCAATTGTTGGAGGAATGTCGGGCGATGGCGGAGGGGAGGGAAGAGCCTATGTTTCCGCCTATGACGTTTGGTGAGATGACGCCAATGGGGCGGTATGGTATGTAGAGTACTAACTAGGTGTTCGAAGTACATCCATTAACTATGGTACCCTTTGTACCCTGCAATACTGGTCACTTTGTGCTTCGGCATGAAGTGGTACTACAAGGATACAAGATTATGTATGTACTTTAGATGCTCCTAGAATCAAAATATGGAGCCCACACTATTTTAGGCCCAGCCATGCACCAATCAGGGCATCGTGAGTCAAGGGAGGAAGGATCGTAGATGAAATGGTTCTTTTCAACATGGCATGGTATGCTACGAACCATAATACTTTGTAAACCGGACTTCCCAACGGCTCCGACCAGAGGCCCACACACCCCTTTTATATATTCAATCTTTTACTAGTATCCAGTCTCAAGATCGTCCACGGGTGTCTTCTACTTCTTCTACAACTTGGTGGCTGAATCGATGTGATGGCCGCTTTCCATCACACTAGCATATTTGAAAAGATAGGTTCGATAGGAGTGTGTCATCACTTCGCAATCGTTAAAAACGGTTGCATCGTCGAAATCAAAACCATTGGGGAGTCTGGTCTTCAAAATACTATGGTTCGTAGCGCCGCCACAAGAAAACAAGTATTCCGTGTTTATCTAAGATCACATGGGATGGGCCTCTTCGCTAGGACTTCTGGGTTACAGGAAGAAGGAAGGTAAGTAGTACTAATGGTGATGGCGGAAGCGTGTGTAAATACCAGGGATGCTTGAGATCGAGGCCTGGCACATGAGAGGCGGAGCCCGACGAAGGGCAAATTTAAGCCAGGATTATAGTAATATTCATTATCCTATACAGATTCAAAACGCGAGTAAATGAAAAATTCGGAGCCATCATAGAGATGAAAACATGGGAACAAATAACCTGGGATGGATCGATGGTTTAGTACTTCGGTAAAACCCGATCAAAGTTATTCCCATATCTTTTTTACCTAGTCAGTTCCTGTTGTTTACTTATCTTTCCCTTGCCCTTGAACGTTTGAACACCCACTATTGTATTACTCTCGAACATAGATTTCGTTTTCTACAAATGCATATCTGTCGCCGGAACCTCTTCTTCCCAAGGAACCCCTGCGAGAACCCCTGCGAAAATTCTGGGGTGAAATTGGCACCCCGGGTATCTTAGTCACACCTTAGGAGGCTTACTTCCGTATCATAGCAGGAGTTTTCTGCTCATCCTCGTTTCACCAAGACATGAATGTATCGTCAAGATCAGGATGCTCAGAATCATCCTTCTTCGATGCCTCCAGGTAGTAACGGAAATGATTCTCCCACCGCCCCTCGTAATTCATGACCGTCACATCCGGCTCGTTGAATGGACTGAATCGTTCATCTGGACCAGGGGCCGATCGGGCCCATACCTTCATGCGGTTTTGCTTCATTGTCGGAATGCGGGATCCAAAAGCACTTTTTGACCATTTCCCGGCCTTCGATTCCACCACAGAGTTCGATAGGCGCACATCCTGGGTTACGGAGGGGGGGTCAAAATTTCGTCTTGGACAAGGGGACTACTACACACCAGTTGCTGTTTTGATAAAGGGACGGTCTGAACGGGCTAGTCGTTCTCCTTTGAAGATGAGTTCATGAACCCATTTATCCTATCGAAATTATCATTAGCTGTACAGCGTACCTGGAGGCATATACGATCTTACATTGAAATCATACAGATAATATAGATCATGTAATGGGAGAACTTCATCGAAAGGTGAAATTGTACTTTGCAGCCGCCCGTTATCTCCAAATACTTCTCGTAAACCGAGATTCTGTTCAAGGATTGACCAGTCGTCACCATATGGACTTGCTCCCCCGATTTTGAACACCACGTCAAGAGACGAAGATTTACGTCGCCGACCAGGCCTCGGTGCCTCGAACGTGAATTCGTGCGGGTGGATACAATCCCATGTTCCCATGACATATTTGTAACGCAGTGGAGCTCCCGAAACGTATACCAGGATGGAATGTCAAATACTCGGGTGATGAGGGGTTCGATGACCCTATGAGCTTCAATTTGAATCGGTATGCAGTTCTTGGCCGAAGATTAATAACAATATGAGGCAGAGATCATCAACAGACAACTCACTTTCCGCAATGCTTTTTGTGAAAAGGCCAATCCTATGTAGGATACCGTCCGTTGGAGCTACTCTGTTGTGTTATCAGAAATTAGGACTTGGTACCCACCTTTTTCTGGCATTCCACGCTACAGTAGAAGGTTGCCGGTTTCGTTCCCGAGCACCCACTGCATTTTTTCGTGCCGAGGTTCTGGCAAACTTTTGAATTTGAAATCATCCCCGTTGACAAAGGGATTACAACACTTGACGGGAGCTTTGGGCCTGGGTGTTCCAGGCGAAGCCATGTGTAATTCGAAGTTCGAACACCAAAACTTCAAGGATCGTTGCTTGGCGAAGCTCGCTATCTAAGGTAGCTATGGGGGTTGGGAAGGAAAGGGGAATGTAATGTCTAGATAATGAATGACCACGCCAAGACCTCACGTGCCCATACCGAGGCTCTTTTGATCAGGTTTTGTGACGGGACCTCCACAGGACGCGTTCCCTGCCCCCAACCATGAAGATACCACATAGGGTCCTACACTCTGCCCTCTTATATCAGGAGTGGAGGCTAGTTATTTTCTGCACCTGAATTCTCGCCCAGCATCATCGCCCTCGTAAAGTCATGTAGATGGTTCACCCATCGCACCTCGTCGTTTAAATTTTCCACATCGGGCTCCTGGAAGGGATCGAACAACTCACCCAACCCAGACACATCCCGTGCCCAGTTCTTCTTTCGACGTTGATTGCTACCAGGATTCCTGGCTCTAAAAGCCGCCTTGACCTCCTCCCATCCCCCAATCCCGCCGGAGTCCTCCACGGGCCCGCACCCTGTGTTTCACGGAGTTAGGTTAATAAGAGGGAAGCGAGAGAAATGGTGGGTGCCTACCCGCGGCAACACTGAAAAGAGGACGGTTGGCACGGGCTAGTTTCTCCCCTTTGAAAATAAGTTCGTGATCCCAGTTGTCCTATCCAAAACATTATTGTCTAAAAAGTATTTCTGAAGCAGAAACTAGACTCACCCCGAAATCGTATAAATAGTACAAAGGGAGGACCGCACCTCGTGGCGCGATGGTACGATGTAGCCTCCCCGTGGTCGCAAACGCGTCCCGAAGATAGAGGTTATTCTCAGGCACCGATAGTATGTCCATCTCGTCGTTATCTTCTCTAATCTTCAAAACTACGTGCTTTCGCGATAACGTGTTTCGTAGCCCGGGGGTCGGGACCTCGAAGGTGAACTCGTGAAGATGTGTCCGCTGCCAAGGTCCCATCGCGTACTGGATAGTACAGTGGAGTTGCTGGAATGTATACCAGGATGGGACATCAAAAACACGTGTAATAACAGGATTCGATGAGCCGATGAGTTTCATTTCGAATGTGTACGCCATTCTACAGGGTATAAAGTTTTTTTGAGAGTGATTTGCGGCTATGAGGAACTTACTTTCCACAATACTTCTTGTGAGAAGGCCAATCCTACCAGCGTTTACTCAAACCTGGACGGATTAAGACTTAGAATAGTATTCTTACTGTCTTTTGGCATTCCACGCCACAATATAATGTTTCGGGCTCTGCGCCTGCACACCCAGTACATCTTTTTGTACCGCGGTTCCGGCACCCTAAAGGGTTGCAACATAACTTCCTGACAGGAGTCCTTGTACTATCTGTTCCTGGTGAAGCCATTGGTAGAAGAGTTTTCAGGGATTAAGTCTACAAAGAGGTGTGTTTCAATTTTACTGTTGCGTACGCTGCTGGATTTTCAGAATAAAGGCTAAAGAATAGAAAATGAAACTTTCATGACGTGCTAATTTGCTTAAGGCACGTGCGTTGAGTCGGGCCGAGTACACCGATACCACCATTCCCATGGTTGTTTACAAATTTACAACATGTTATTCTACACAGCGTGTGCTCCTGTTTTTACATACATACAATATAACAATGTGTGTCACTATTTCTTTCCAGCCTTCTTGGCGACAGTGCGTGCCCTGGTCAGCATTTTCTTCCAGTTATAACATTGATTGCAACCTGTGCCGAACAATAGTGTCGGCAACGACGTCTGGTACACGAGTTAACAACGCACCAGTAGAGCCATGTTTCTTGCATTGGTATATCCCCTCCTTGTTGGTTGTGGACGCAGGGGCTTCTATACCTTCGCGGTCGATGGGGTCATACTGCGGAAACTGTCAGACAACGTCCAGGATTCGTCTCAGGTGACAATTCACGTACTCCAAAGAAAGCATCATTCTCTTCTCTCCCGTCAAAGTCGCAATCTGTGCACTATTGACGCGACGATAATCAGAATACGTTCGCGATCGTGTTAGATCAACCGTGTCGATGGAGACACGGGAAGAAATGAGCAACGTACCACTTCCTTAAAGTGAGTGCAGAAGACGGCGTCGTTGATCTCAACGGTAGTGGGAGCGGCCTGGACTTCAGCCATGATAGGTATTGTTAGAGTGAGCGGGAAAGAGTGGTGGACGTAACGAGATAGATGTGACGGGTCAGGAGGAGCTGTGGAACGTACCGGCCAGACTTAAATACCTGGGAAACAATCCAGGGCGGCCCCGGTGCCGCGTATGGTATTTCCGGTGGGGAAAGTGTGGGGTAAAGATCTCAGATCCAATCAAAAATAATTAAATATTAATGCCAAGATGATAACTTCAAAATGGCTATTACGGGCTCAATCGATAGCATCGAGGAGAACGGAGAAAAGGGATAGACATACTATAACTACTGATAATATTCCTATTGCTATGTGGCTATGAGTCGGGGTTCACCTGCGTCATGTTTGAGAGATTTCGGGTTAAGTTTATTCGAACCTTATCAGGCACATGACCTCTGAACATTATCATGTGACCTGATGGACGGAAAAAAAAGACTCGTCCTTATGGCTTGCACTCGACAGCCTCCAAGGAATTGGCATCGTCAGTTCTTATACCTCTCTGGAATTCATTTATTACATTCTATATGAAATCACCTTCAAACTCTCCTTCTTAGGTGCCATCCTGCCAGCACTCATACTACAAATAAATAAAAAATGACCAACTCAACCCGCCCTCGCTATGAGCCTTCCCCATATGACGCCGCAATCGTAACAATTCCTGCTCTTTCTGGAGATAGATCCACATGGATGCCTCTTATCTCGTGCCCAGCTTCCTTTCCTGCCGAACTGGTGAGTCTGTAATATTTAACATGCATTTATAATGAGCGCATAACCTTGGCTGCTAGTTTGAGATCGCGGTCTCTCAATTAATCCACCATCCCGAATATAACTCTACTTTGATACTGCGGTCTGATACCGTGGCGGAATATAACTCGGATTTTCCTGATGCGATACCCGAAATCAAAGGGCTGCGCCCGGTTCGAGTCGTTCATCGCAAGCTGCTTCCGAGGCGCCCTGGACGTGATGCGAGCTTAGAACAATATTGCACCCTCTACGGAGTGGTAGATCCTGACAGCGATCCACTAAATACGCTAATTTTGACACCGATTGTTCCTCCTGGAGGCTCCTTACCGTATTATCACCCAACCGTCTCGCATCTTGCGTTTCGGTACATACCTTCGGATCCCCCAACTTTGCGAATGGAGGTGGTCCCATTACCTGGTACACCAACGGATATGAATTCTCGGCTGTATCGCACTTGCCTCGCGCTACTGGACACTTTGGATCGCTATGGATGGGGAGCCGTGACCAACTACAAAAAACGCGTCATTCATGATTATTTAGTCCCGAGAGACACGTATCAAGACCTATACCTCATAATGAGAGAACGACATAAACATCTTGTGGATACATGGCAGGAGGTAACGGACCCCCTGAAACATGTCTTCGAAGTAGTGTCTTCTCTAGGCTGTATTGTATCAACATTTCTGATTGCTACGCAGGATATTGGCATTGCGACATATCTTATGCTACTGTGGAAAGCATCTTATCCTCTAGCTGTGAACACAGAGAAGGCTGACAATGATGAACCACAACCATGGAAGGATTGGCCTCGTCCACCGGGTGGATTTCTTGATTTTGGGTACACAGATTAACTCCACTCGAAATAAATTGAATGTAACTTCTGTATACAGCTGTGGCAACGGTCTCTTAACGCATATTCTCGTCACGGAGGGGTACGAAGGCAAAGGTATTGACCTCCGCGCTCGGACTTCCTGGACCCACTACCCAGCGCTCACACAAACCCACCTGCACGTCCATGCATTTGACCCCGCCACTCCACCTGCAGACGACCCGTACTTCAAGTCAGGAGTTTTCATCATCGGCAACCATGCCGACGAGTTGACGCCGTGGGTGCCCGTCCTTGCGACGCTTCACGCTGCGTCCGGCTACCTCTCCATTCCATGCTGCGCGTGGACCTTCGACGCGAAGTACGAGCGCTCTAGTACGCCCATGTTCCCTATCCCGAGGCAAGATTTTGCGGATACCCTGAACCTGGGTGGGGAGGGTGGTAATGGGAGCTCGTATTCGATGTATCGGATATGGTTGGCGTCCTTGAGCTTGCATTGTGGGTGGGAAGTCGAGTGTGAGACGCTTAGGATCCCGAGCACGAGGAATTGGGCGATTATAGGTAGGTTTTTGGTTTGGATATAGTGTGTGGATCCAAGTTGATGATTTATTGATGTAGGCAGAAAAATGTTAGAGGCCCGAGATGCGCAGGATAATGTTCGTGTTATCCTAAGTAATGTTCTGGAGCGGGGGCTGTTCAAGGCGAGGGCGCCAGAGGGCAAGAGTGGTGGCTCTTCAAAACTTCACTAATCCGACTTTACCGACCAATGAGTGGATGGTGGGTGCGGGAGATGAAATTCTGCGTGGTTTCGTTGGGATCTTCCATTTCAGTTTAACATTTGGCTTCGCATATAATTTATCATCCACCCACTCAGAGTACCGACATCGACAAATCCATCCAAAGATTAGTCACTCAACATAAACAGTGACCCAATGGCGAGTTAAGCACATGATGGCTGAGTGACATGTACCTCATATATGATTCTTCTAAATCTATCGGAATGTACAAAAACATACACAACATATTGATCTGGGGTTACTGGTATATATACCTGTGGTGTATCCTAGATTCATGATGGCTTCATCGAGTACTCCAAGGACGGGTTCATAAGTCAGGGGTTTAGGTCCCTTGCGTGAGGTACTGTCATGAAGAAGGCTAGAAATTTCCCAGGATAGAATCCGCATGCTTGTAGGAAAAACGTTTTCAGGTGTGGCAAATTGAATCTTCAATAGTATCATGGCAATCCTTGAGATTAAAACAGTTTCTATATCTAGGTTTCTAAATGCTGTCTGTAGGAAACCTTTTACTTCTGGGCTCTTTGGGGGTTGATAGGAAGTACTTTCAAGGACCGTTCTAACAAACCCATACATAGGCCTTGAGGCTCTAGGAATCTCCTGTCTAAGGTGGTTATTGGAAGAATTTGGATTTCCTTTAGACTTCCCAGGATTCTCGAAATTTGCCAGTATAATTTGAAGAACCGTCCTCGTTTGAACAAAGGTTGTACTTATTTCATTCAATCGGCAGATCTTGAAGGTGAGGCCATCTTACTGCATTTGTTTAATGTTAATAGATAAGCTTGTAATTGGTGGTTCAGCCTCCGGGTGATATCTCTTGTCCTACTAGGAAAAATACCTTCGGTGGGGTCTGCTCGCCGTGTAAGGCACCGCAGACCTTGCTTGATAACCCAGTACTAACCGAAGATTTTGCTACACCGACATCAGCGCCTGTGGCCTTGTATAACTACTGGAGCGTAGGCCGCACTCTACCTAGTCTGCATAAGGGGCATATGTAAGCAGTGCAAGGATATATAAAGTACGTATGTACCAATCTCGTGTTAAGCACGAATGGCTCTGATCTGGGTACCTTGCAATATAATTCCATTGTTGTCATAATCTTTTTTGTATTTTTCCAGCAGTTGAAAGCGTCCCGCTTCTGTCGTGACTGGTCTTCCGTACCCGTCGTCGAGGTAACCCCCATCCAAAGCATGTAACAGCACCGAGTCGATCAACGCCTTTGATGTCTCCCCCGTAAATACCTCGTCTCCTTCTAAGGATGCGCCTTTTAGACTTTGATTGGTTTTACGTGCAATGCCAAACGGGATATAACATGTGAGTTGTTCTTCGATGATGAATGAATTAGCACGAAGCATATCAGGAAAACGTCTGGTCAAACTAAATTGATGTTTAGTGTAAGAGTGGGGTTGGTCAAGACATGAACTTGCTTTGGGGCATATCCTGCGGTTTGCACAAATTTGAGTAACATGCTATTGATCGGGGAGAGCCAAGGATCAACTCGTAGTTCGTTCGAATCCTTTTCTTTGCCACTGTAGAAGGTCGTATCAGTGTCAAAAAGATAAAGATGTCCCCCAGGTCCTGTGAAGGTAATTAGGCTATAGAATATGCTGAACGAGGGAACCAGATACTCTCTCAAAATATCGTAGAGATTCTTCAATACTATTTCCCACTGATCCTCCATTATAGAGAACGCCATAAGCCTCATGTTAACAATGTCGAACTGAGCTTTCATCTCTTGAGGAAATGGCTGTGTGGCATTGTGAATAAAAGTGGTGATGGAGAAGGCATCCATAACTGATTTGGCGGGAAAGTGTTTAGGGGTGATATCACACGCATAAAGTTGAACTTTTGACGGTTCTACAGAACGTGCGACATCCATGATCCAAGCGAGACTACCAGCAGCGACGTCAAGAACTTTGTTGACCCTACCATCCTGGAGGCTCTCAGAGAGGGTTGTCGGACCCCTGTCGAAGGACTTTTGAAGAACGAGATATTGCCGATCCAAACTGAAAGATGTAGCATTGAGGGTGCTTCATTAACAGATAGACTTCAGAAAACGGACCGGAGATTCTCTGATTCGCGATCTTTGAAGACATACAAATTTTGAGTGGGGTTCGACGCCATGGGCGAGTTCATCAGATTTGGTGATTGGAGAAAATTGAGCAACAAGGCATGATAAACTTACGGGGGCCGTTCGCCTTTAATATAAGCGTTGAGAATCCGATACACTTTAATTAGCTTAAGCATGTGTGTAACTATTAGGCAGAAGTTGATGACAATTGAGTTATTTGACAAAGAGTTCACACATACAAAGGATATAGCGCTGATGACGTTGTCTCGCTCACACGTGGCGCTGCGACCGATACTTACAAACTCGGATGTTGGGCAGGGGGTTCGTTTTTCATGAGATGTACTGCAGTACCTAGTAAAGGGGATTGATGGCTTTTGATATTTTTCGCATCCCGACTGGTTGAAGCGAAAGGATTGGCTTGAATTTCTCGTCGCAATTTATTCATTTGCCAAAGATATCTATGTAAATATTCAGAAGCCTCACATCAGGTGGAGAGCTCCTCCTACCAGTTTCTTGATGAAGAGAAGTATGCGGAAGACATAATATCAGATACGAACGGCTATGATGTGAGTGGCTTGGAAAAGAACACCATTCTTGTCAAGATTTCTGTTAAATTTCTCAATCAGCTGAATGCGACCCGATTCAGCCGTGATCAGGTTGCCATCATTATCATTGAGATAGTTTCCGGCCAACGCCTCCACTGAGATCCTATTGGTTATCATTTTGGCCACCCCCGCAGTGAAATCCTCGTCTCCTGCTAGGGATGCGTCACCCAGACTCCGACAAGTCTTGCCTGTCACTCCCATGGGAAATTGACCTATGTACTGTTCTTGAATAGAGAAAGAGCAATTGTGAAGCATTTCGGGTAAACGTTTAGTCAAGCTCATCGTTTGTTCAGTGTCAGAGGATAGGTGCTATTAGGCAAATACTCACTTTGGCACGTATCCTGTCAATTCAGAGTGTTTAAGGAACATGTGATTGAACGGTGAGAGCCAAGACCCGACTGTATTTTGGGCGAGGTCGATTTCTTCACTCGTAAACCATGTTATATCACATTCGAGCAAAAGTAACTGGCCTCCAGGTCCTTTAAAGCTATCAAAAAAAAAATAGACACGTGACTTTGATGGAGACTTACTCAGTACATCGTAAATGTTGTTCAAGGCCTTCTTCCATTGGTCTTCAGATAAAGCATACATTAGTAGCCTCATATTTACGACGTCGAATTGGCCGATCATGTCTTCGGGAAAGGGTCGGGTGACGTCGTGAACAAAGGTTGTTATCGAAAGTGCATTCGTAACAGATGTGGGAGGAAAATTGTCGGGTGTGATATCGCATGCATACAGTTGAATTTTTGAGGAATCCGCTGAACGCGCTACATCCAAAGCCCACGCAAGACTACCAGCGGCGACATCAAGAACTTTATTGACTCTGTCTTTTTTGAGGCTGCCCGCGAGAGTCACTGGACCTCGGTCAAAGCATTTCTGAAATAAGAGATACTGTTTATCAAGGCTATCGAATTACTGTTAGAGGGCTCGCCTGCCACGGAATCGGAGGACAGACCGATGACTATCTGAGGCATTATTTTTGAAAAGATAATGTTCATTGAAAGGCTTCAGCGACATAGGTGTTTGGATCGCAGTGCGAATCAATAAACGAGTATTGCGGAAAGACTTTTGTTGAGTATGTTAGCTTTAATGGTAGGAGCAACATGTGGAATAGTCTAACCTGGCAGCCTGACAAGACGTAGTTGTCAGTGTGATTGGGGTGATGATTTGCTGGGTATATATATGTGACCTTGAAACCTACTTCAATCATTTTGGCCGACTCATGTTTCAAGTTATCGCAAGAATCACCAACCCGCCCAAATGTATCCGGCTAGCGTCGGCCATTTTATGACAGTATTCGTTTCCTTGTGTGTCCCATGATAATGCAAAGATGACAATTATAGGTCAAAACATCATTTTGTTGGAGATTGTATAATAATTTCTAATCCGGACATGTCGGACATGAACGTTTGGAGTAAAATCAAATAGATTGTGCGGGGTCGATTGCTAGGCTAGTCCATTTGAGTGACAATGGAGGTCAGTAGTACGACCAAGCCACGCGGCGCTGTCGTGATCTGTGTTTCAGATAAGTCAGAGAAGTTCAACCTAAAATTGAATCAAGACATGTCTGCATTAGTGCACCACTCACTAATCATTATATTTTTAGTCCGGGTAGTGACAAAGATGTGGAGGGTAATTATAATGGAAAAATTTGCACCGCGGCTTTCGCCAACTCATGGCATATTTTCAGAGTGCAAAGTTAACGCTTGCTAAATACCACCCATCGAAGGCCCTCGTAAAGGTCGTTGATGTGTTCGTGGAATATTTTACGAGTCTTATTAACAGTACGACCTTTCGTGGGATCGTACTTTGTATCGATTTGCACATAATCGGATTGAAATCCTGTGTGCGAGTAGTGCGATAACAAGTTAGATGTTTCTGGAAGGACAGTGTATACAAACTAAAGTCCAGCTAACCAGCAGAAACATCTGTACCTCGTTTCTCTTTCAATGCCCTTTCCATCTCTTCGAATGCATTCAGAACTATGTCCTTTCGCTTTGTGGCCCCTCCAGTGCTGCTTGTAGACCGCACTCCCTCCGGCCATTCCGGTTCTGGTATATTCGATGAAGAAAGTGATGCACGAAGCGCGGTAAGCTTCTCTTTGTACTCATCAAGAGAATCCTCGTATAGGTCATAAACACAGACGGCACAACCCGACATGCAGCACTCTAGTACAGAGGATATTAGAAGGGAGCCTAGTTGGAAGGTCAATGAACTCACCATCATCGGCCGGCATCCTCGGTTTTGTGGGTATCCTGAAACCTCGAAACATTTCCACTTGCTTCGGGGACGAAGAACACGCAGCGACTTCTCCCTCGATTACACGAGGCGTATCAAGGTCCTGCAACAGGGCGCCTTTCCCCCTCAGAGATTTTTCCAATCTCAGGAAACGCTCAGAAAGGTTCCGGCCACCTCGAGAAGGATTTTTTAGCCTCTCGATGGCTCCAGAATGTCGAAATCGGCGAGAAGAAACACCAGAAAGTGGTCGTGCAAGGGTATATCGTGTAGCAGTGGAAGATAACATCTAAACATGACGTTCCAGCGAAACCCAGTCGAGAACGTCCTCTAGGGCCCGAGACCGTGACCGTCGGTTGAATGGGGAGGAAAACAAAATAAAACAGTTCCGAGGATTACAAATGCATTTGTCAGCCCAACAAACTACCATCAGTCCAGACTCTTGCATTGGCGCTCACTAGTGCTCACTCAGTTTTTTCACTACCAAACCATCGATAGAAGGCACGACTTCACTCACGGACTATACTCTAATGACGCCACTTGAATCTTTGCGAGGAATTGCGGCGTGATAAGACTCTTCCTAGGATTCAAGGACACAGTGAAACGTTGGCGTCTGGTTCTGAATCACGGGTGGGGCGGTTGTACTACTTGTAGGCCCGGGGATTTGATGCGGGCGATGGCCCATTCCCCCCCTCAAGCACACCGCTGGCGACGCACGCACGCTGTTGATCCTGTCATTACCTGGACTTTTATTCGAATTCGTACCACGTGGGATAGCAAAGTATCCTTGCCACACCGGGGGTTACACTTATGGAATAGCTTGCAATTGCGCTATGACGAGGCATGTGCATCAATTTCGCTATTCATAGTATCATATGCACGGTTGGTGCTCATCCAAACTTTTCAAGATTGGTGTTATTTAAATAAAATCTTTACTTACAAATACATAGATAACTTTGATGTATGGACAGGTTCATGGGCGAAACCGATTACGTGCCAGGACCGCGGGCAGTAGTGACGCGCCGAAACCCCCAATCCTTCACTTTCACCACAAGATTGTTAACTTTGTGAAAGCCCTAGCCTTTGAAGGATGCCAAAAATCCAAAGGAGATTTCCATGTGACCTTTCCATAAAATGCATCATATAACTTGCCGCAGTCACTCCTCCATACATGACTGCGGATTCAGAATACGTATTACGTTCTTTTGCAGGCTACAGTTATAAACAGAACCCCGTGAGTCCAGTGAAGCTTTTCTCCGTCCTGCTACCCTTACACCTATATCCTAGATCCTATTATGATCATTGTGCCATCAGACGAAGTCGAGAGCGCGAAACGTGCCGAGGCGCAGGCCGCCCCCAAGGTTGTAAACGTCCAGTCAGTGAGTACTTGACTGTTTTTACCTACATTTTTCGTACGATACGAGGCTTAATTTGACCCCAGGATGACCCACCTCCGAGCTACAGCCCCCTATCGCAGACCGTCGCTCAACCACCTCCGCCCCCTTTTCCTGTCCAACCAGGGATCAAACCGAGCAACTTTGTCTCCATATCACGTAATAACGGTTCTGTCAAGGATAGATGGTTCCTCGATCCCGGGCTTATGATTCCGACATCCCAGTTACTCCCACTACCGGCTGGGGAGACTGAGGACAGACGCAAGAACCTGAACATCGAATCGAGAAATGGGGAAATCGTTGCGGACGTCACTTTGGCCCAGTATAATCCCAATAGAGAAATCAATGCGCTCGACCGCAAACGGGCGATTATCCATGTTAAGTCCTATAATGGAGGGATTACTACCAAAGTGGTACGTGATCGATCACAGTGTTTATTTCAAAGTGTAGTTTTCTTAATTATCCCTTCTCCACCAGCACACGCCTCATTCTCCACGGTTACCTTTCTATCTCGACGTGCTCG
This sequence comes from Collybia nuda, assembly GCA_015584075.1. Taxonomy (NCBI): domain Eukaryota; kingdom Fungi; phylum Basidiomycota; class Agaricomycetes; order Agaricales; family Clitocybaceae; genus Collybia; species Collybia nuda. The sequence continues at coordinate 103,961 of MU150342.1, forward strand.
CATATAATGGTGCGGTCCATATTTATCTTCCCCGCACATTCCACGGCCTACTTGCGATAAAAACGTGGAATGGGTCGACCAAGTTTTCTGCTGAAGCCTCAACGGAGATAACGACGTTTAGTGATATTGACAAAGTTCATCGATGTTTTATCGGCGACTTCTCTGAGTGGCAAGACCAAGAATCGTGGACTGGGGATGAGGTTACCATCGAAGCCAAGCACGGCTCCGTCAAAGTTCTGTACGATGATGAGGTGCACGATACGACAAAATCAAAGGGATTCTTTGGTCGATTTTTTGGGCTGTGATGGGGGCGGCGTATGTGGGAAGAACACGTCGTTGGCTTATGCTAAAATAGTGTACTTCGTAAATTCGGAACTTAACGTGTATTCGCGATGAAATGGATTGGTGCTGAAACTTGTAATATGCTGTAATTCTAGTTACTCTGGTCGGTTTCCGGCCCATGCATCTCTGAGTAATTTCAGTAGCCTCTCTCTCTCCAGCGGAGCCGGATTTGGATAAGGGCTCTTTACGGCGATGTCTGCAGCTTTCTCTAAATCTTCCTCCTTCATTCCCAGTTCTTTCAACGAATATGGTACACCAAGGCCCTTAGCAAGATCGTATACAGCTTGTGCGGCATTCTCAGCGCCTAGGCTCGAAGCTACTTTCGCGATGGCAGATTTCGCATAAGGGGCGTTGTAAGCAATTGCATGAGGGAGAATGATGGTATGAGTCTCTGCATGGGGTAGGTTGAAAGTTCCGCCTATACAGTAACGAAGTAAGCATCAATTATAAGAGACTTGACAAGAGGCTAACCAAGTGTATGACATAGTTTGTGATGCAGGGACATCCCTACAGCACCCAAGCACGTCCCGCAAGCCCATGCGCCGTACAATGCGTCACTCCTCGCTTGGAGGACATCCTGTTCTTTTCCCCGAATCACAACCGGTAAAGCTTTTGCAAGACTCTTGATGCCTTCTTGTGCGAGGAGGTCTATGATGGGATTGGCCTCCTGAGCATACAGTGCCTCGACAGCATGAGCAATCGCGTTTAAGCCAGAGGTGACAGTCATTTGTGTTGGTAGGGTAAGGGTAAGGGAAATATCGTAAATGATGACTTCAGGGAGGACTTTCATGGTTTTCTGTGTCGTCTTCTGCCCATCTTGTGTTTGGCCAATGATGGGGGTTGCCTGCGGATATTGGGTCAATCACTATGCAAACTGTGCTCGGGCAAGACATACCTCAGATCCAGCATACGACGTTGGGATCACGATTTGAGGAAGGTCGGTACGAAGCGCGATAGCCTTTCCAAGTCCAATAGTCGACCCGCCTCCCAATGCGACGAGGCAATCAACGCCGAGCTTTTGCGCCAAACCAACAGCGTCATCGGTGATATTCGTGGGGGTATGCATGGTGGCATTAGTGTATATACCAACTGCTAGATCCCCCACGAGCTTCTTCAATTCTTTGCCCTCTTTCGCCTGTTGAGGGGTGGTGAGAATAAGGGCTTTGCTACATCCGAGCCTCTTAATTTCCTGGGGAACCTGATCAAGTGTACCAGTACCAAAGATGACCCGTGAAGGCAGGGCATTATAGACGAATGGCTGCATTGTGGATTATCTTGAAGATGGTTTGTATCATGGACAAGTCTTTGACCGTCCTACATAGTGGATATACTCAATTCCGCTGTGATTTGAAAGCATATTTGGATCGGTGGGTGGTCGTGTGAAATGGTGCGAACTTTATGCTAAATCTGTTCCTTTATGACGGTAACAAGCTCATCTTGGTATTCGTTATTCCAGAAGAAACGTGGGACGTGATGGTGAAGCAGAGCAGTCGACGTTTGGGTCGATGAACTTGAACATTATTGTCTAAATATTACCAAACAGTTCGGACATCCTCCCTTCTTGTCTTCCACTTTTCTTGTCCCCCCACTCCAAAATTTGTAGAATACATGATCTAAAGACATCGAGGCGGCGGCGAGTGGCCCATGTGAGTACCGGAATCCCTATTATGCGAATGATGTTTCAAATCTTATCTACATTGTCCAACTTGGATTCCTTCGGTTGACGACATTTCCCATTTACCGATCTTTGCTCTTACCCATCTCATATATGTATACGTACTGACACTTATCCTTTTCAGGCTTGACCTTTCCACGTATCTGGATCCGTACTTGTCCACACGTAACACGCCGACGACATGTATTAAACACACGTTCCGCCCTGCGGTGTCTGAGGAATGGAAGTACTACACCCTGAGTCACGGTTTATAACTTACGATATAAGACGGGTGTTGTTTCATGTGCACGTAATTACCAGGTGTCAAAAGGTTAGAGCGTCTCCAAGAAATCTCGAAAAGGCCATTGAAAAAAGCTTTAGACAACTGGTATACTCCATCTGCGGAATTTCAAGATCATAGAGGCGCTATCCAATGGTTACGTGTTCACGGTGGGCGTTTATGATTCTCCATACCTGAAGAGTGAACTATCGAATGTTCTGAACGTGCCACCAGGGCCGCTTAGAGCACTTCAATCTATACTAGGTTTTCTTATTTCTGATGGGATGGAATTCATTTACTTAGTAAAATCATTTCCGTTTCGGAGTTCGATTATCATTTTGCTGATATCCATATCTGCAGTAACCCCATTGAAATGCGCGAAGAAAAAGGTCGGGAATTTGTATAAATACGCCTAGGCAATACGCTGAAAACTCAGTACTTCAGTTGCTCTCTCACACGCAACACACCTTTCTAACATCATCGATGGCTGTAAGTATTCCACCCGTATTATTCAAATTATCATTCTTACACAAAGCCTTAGCAATATCTTGTCCCAAACCCAGCACATCTTGCGTCCTGCCTCCGATCTATCAATGGCGGGTCGTCCACCATCGTCACGTTCATTAACTGCTTGAGCGTTGAAGTCAAAGTCAACTGGATTGACTCTGATGGAAAGCTGAAGTTCTACAAGGCACTCGCCCCCAACTCCCAGTACGACCAGCAGACATACGTCGGCCATCCCTGGGTCGTTCACACCGACACCGCGTTTGCTGTTTTCCACCCCCTGTCGGGGGATAACCTGAACAGAGCCATCATTGACAACCCAACTCGCCCCGGCAGGAACAACAGTACAACCCTCATCCCCATTCGCGAAATGGCAGCCTTGCCTTGCGCCCGGTCCCTTAATGGTGGAGCCTCCACATACGTTACATTCTTCAATAACCGATTCGAGGATGTCCGCGTCTATTGGATAGACCCGGAAGGGAAGAAGAAGCTTTATGAAACCCTTCAGCCGGGTGGTACGTACAAACAACAAACCTATGTTAACCATCCCTGGGTTATCACCACTGTCACTGAACCCGAACGCCCTATTTACATTTTCCATCCTACCGCGGCTCCCAATACCACTGCTACTATCTTCTGATACTGACAGCTACCCTCTTCAGACTTTACCTTTTTTGTATATGATTTCGTAGTTGTTCACGCATAACGCGCTAATGATACGTATTGAGCACACGTTCCGCCTTCCTGGATCTACTCGGCATGGAAAAATGCACCCTGTGTCACGGTTTGTAACCTACAATCTGAGCAAGTCGGGCATTGTTCCCTGGTATATAAAGCCAGGCGTCAAAAACGTTTGAGCATCTTCGAAGGGGTCCTCGAAAGAAGCTTTAAGTGGTCTTATATACTTTATGTGCGGAATTTCAAGATCGTAGAGGCACTATCCACTTGTGATTACGTGTTTAGGGTGGTTATGACCCTTCATACTAAAAAGTGAACTCTCGAATGTTTCAGTCATGTTAACAGGGTCGCTTAGAGCGCGAACTATTTCTGCTCCGAAATTCGGTTACCAGATTGCTGATATCCACATCTGCAGTAGCTCCATTGAAAATGGACAGCGAAAATGCACGAGGTAAGAGGTCGCAAATCTTTATAAATACGCTTGGGCAATACGCTGAAAAGTCAGTACTCTAGTTGCTCCCTCACACACAATACATCCTTCTAACGTCACCAATGGCTGTAAGCATTCTACACGTACTATCTAAATTATTATTCTTATACAAGGTTTTAGCAAATTCTAGTCCCAAACCCAGCACATCTCGCGTCCTGCCTCCGATCTATCAATGGCGGCTCGTCCACGACCATCACGTTCATCAACTACTTGGACGTCGAAGTCAGAGTCAACTGGATCGACTTTGATGGAAAGCTGAAGTTTTACAAGGCACTCGCTCCCGGCTCCCAGTACAACCAGCAGACATACGTCGGCCATCCCTGGGTCGTATACACCAACACTGCATATGCTGTTTTCCACCCTTTGGCGGGGAACAACCACAGGGCCATTATCGACAACCCGACTCGTCCTGGCTGGAACAACAGTACAACCCTCATCCCCATTCTCGCGCTGGCAGCCGTGCCTTGCCTTCGATCCCTTAACGGGGGAGCCTCCACCTACGTTACATTCTTCAATAACCGACCCGAGGCTGTCCGCGTCTATTGGATAGATATGGAGGGGAAGAAAAAGCTTTATAAGACCCTCCAACATAGTGGCACATACCGGCAACAAACTTATGTTAACCATCCTTGGGTCATCACCACGGTTACTGCACCCGAGCGTCCTTTGTGTATTTTCCATCCTACTGCTGCTCCCGGAACCAGAGCTACTATTTCCTAACATATGCAACCTTTTTTTTGTGGTGACATCGCATTGTACAAGATACCCACCCAGAGATTCTTTCTATGTATCTGTATTCATTTACATACCTTGTCCCCACCACTTTTTCAATTGATTGTCTTTATTGATTCTGTTTTTTTTTTTAATTGCTGAGCTCATGGAAAGATTTAGACTGTAATTTTGGGGTAAAATGGTACCGAAAATATGACCTTGATTTGAGATTTATTACATATGTCAGTGTCGATATAGGCCCTTTGACACGTTTCCTTCTAAGTACTAAACCAATCAATAAAGGGGTGGGGAGACCGTGGGTGGCGATGGAGAAAAGATGTGCAGGAGCTGATTGAGATATTGATTGTACTTATAAAGTGGATATATTTGCCTTTAGGAATCAAGTAACCCAGATTGATCCGCATGTGGATAATTTTGATGGTCGGGTACATGAGGACCCCTGAAAATATAGGTAACAGCCTGATACCAAATCACCAAAATTTCTTGATTTTCATCCGGATATTTTTGGCCGAATTTTCATCTGGAACAGTATCAGCACAAATTTTATCTGGACCCTGCCTCAGGCATACCTGAAGCACTTAAAAATTCTCCTGCTGTGTGGTATGACATGTGACAAGTGTTTAAACTGTTAAGATGAGACCTATAATAACACGGAGTTCTGAATTCTATTTGTAGAATAAGGTTTTTCTGTTTTGCTGGTGGGCCAAAAATCCAAAAATCAGTAACTGTTCACATGACCTTTTTGTTTCCATGATCCTGCTGATTTTCATCTTTACCTGTCTGCTTTTTACCTTTCCTACTCACTGAATTCACCCTTATGTATTAACACTTGGTATAATCATTGTGATTTACATGTTATTTTGTTCTAAAAAGTTGAAACTATGATTGAATTCATCTCCAGATCACATGCCACTCACATGCTTGTTTGGTACTCAGCTGCCCATTGCCCTGGCATATCCTTGCCACTCACTATGACTTTGTGCCCCTGCAAAATGCAACATGAGGTTTTTCCTTTGGCATTTCTGCCTCTTTGTCTGTTACAGCTGTTGGGTCTTATCCTCTAGATCAAGACCAATCAATCAGTTTGATAAGACCGTCAACAATAAGTCTGACATCTATAGACTTCCTGATATAAAGGACAAGTCTGTCTTCTGGTTCTGAGATGCACTACCTGTTACGGCTGTTGGGTCTTATCCTCTAGATCAAGACCTAATCAATTGGTTCGATCAGACCGTCGACAATAAGTCTGACGTCTATAGACTTCCTGATATAAAGGACAAGTCTGTCTTCTGGATCTGAGATGCACTACCCCCTTCTAAGGCAAGTAGGATCGAGCTGAGCGTCAAGTTGTAGAGAATAAGGTATATTCAGCTAGGTCAAGCTGAGGACTATCTACTACATTGTATGGTATATATATGGATGTAAAAGAAGCATGATGAATAATGCTTCGGGGAGGGATAAGCGCCATTGGTA
>MU150343.1:14451-109145 GCA_015584075.1 Collybia nuda
CAAAAAGCCCTCCCAACATGCTTGTATTCTTCTTGGCTATCTCTCTGTGGACAAAATATCACAAGCCAATCTCACCATAAGAGAACACCAAAATTGCATCCAACGTCTCTTTCACCAATCCATGCGCATCATTCTCTCCCCACTTATTAAAGCTGGGAAGGAGGGTGTAAAAATGACTAGTGCTGATGGGAAGATCAGACAGATCCACCCAATTTTAGCTTGCTATGTTGCCAATTTTCCAGAACAATGCCTAGTGGCCTGTGCAAAATATGGGACATGTGCAAAATGCCAAACACATGCAGATCACCTGCAGTACATTGGTTCTGAAACCTCGCCACTTCACACACCTAAATGGACACAAAATGTTATCAGTACAGCACAAAAAATGTCAAGCACTGCTAGTATGTTCTATGAAAAATGTATGGCCCTAGAAGTGTCAGGAAGCATCCACACGCCATTCTGGTCAGGGTTTCCGTTTACTGACATTCATATGTCAATGACTCCCGATGTTTTGCACCAACTTTATCAAGGTGTTTTTAAGCATTTAGTCAGTTGGTGTCAACAAGCTCTATCACCTGCTGAGCTGGACCGCTGAATCTGAACACTTCCACCTGGATATTGCCTTCGCTATTTTAAGAATGGAATTTCAGCACTTGCACAGATTACTGGAATGGAACATAAAAATATGGCAAAAATTCTACTTGGCTGTCTTATTGGGGCCCTTCCTGAAAATGGGATTTTGGCTGTCAAGTCAATTCTTGATTTCATCTATCTGGCCCAGTACACCACTCATGATGATACTACCCTCCAGTACAAGGATGATGCACTCCACAAGTGGGATGAGTATTGACATTTTTTTTATCCAAACTGGTATTTGAAACGACTTCAATATTCCAAAATTCCATTCCCTAATCCACTACGCTGAGTGCATACACATGTTTGGAACAACTGACAACTATAATTCTGAAACTTTTGAACGCCTCCACATTGATTTTGCCAAAGAAGGCTGGCGAGCCTCCAATAGGCATGATGAATTTCCCCAAATAATCAATTGGCTATCTAGACAGGAGAAAACAAGAAAACAAGGGCCTTTGAAGCAGACATGGCTTCAAATATATGAATGCTTTCAAAACCAGTACCACTACAGTCTCGAGTTCCTATATCTATTGCAAAGTATCCCAACCATCCAAACAAGTCAATAACATCAATTGAGGCCACTCATAATGCACCAGGATTTGAAAGGAGTCTTAAAGAGTTTTTGAATTCATTTTTACAACCACAAATGTCCAGTCGGAATATTCAAATCCACTCCCTTCCTTTCACTAAACTTGATATTTTTTATCAATTCAAGTTTCATCCTGTCAGCTTGCAAGATGACATTCAAGAGGATGACATTATTAAAGCAATCCCCAAATCTAAAAATATGCCTAGTGGTCAATTTGATACTATCATTGCTCTTCGCAAAGATACAGCAGAGTTGACTGGCATAGAAGGTAATTTTTCCTGAGGGTTTGTAAACATTATAATGATATGTTGTCTAGGAACACAGGCAGGAAGAGTGAGGGTGATTTTCCACCTGCCAGAAACCCTTGATTTTGGTATGGGCCCTATCAATAAACCAGAAACTTGGCCTACAGAGCCCTTGGTCTATGTTGAATGGTATTCTCAGTTCAAATCACCAAAAGAAACCAAGAAGCATGATATGTATATGGTAAAAAAGAGCTCCCTTGATAAAGACAGCATTCCACATGGTTCAATTATTCCCCTCAGTAATATCCGCCAAGGTTGTATGTTAATTCCTAAATTTAATTTACAGGGACATGGAGAATAATCTTGGACTTCTTCTAATGTTTTAGACAATGCTTCTACTTTTTATGTCAATAACTGGTTGCACATGTATTAATATCAAACAATTTGGTAAACCCCTTATGTCAATATAATAGTATTATTGTTATGTTATTGAGACATGTAGGTTACATAAACCTTCAGAGTATCTTGTTTTCTACAGGCACTTCTGGCATCCTTTGATGCTCTAGGGGGGTGACATTTTCCTACAATACTCTCTATACCTTTATGAACACCTGTGATGCTCTGATAGCCTATAGGAAGATGTGATATTCCTGGGCCACTCTGACTTTCCCTGGGATGCTCTGCAGTGCTCTGGAAGCTTTGGGAAGCCTTGCAGCAGGGTGGGAATATTATATATCCCTGGGAATCTCTAACACTTAAGTAAATTTCCTGATGGGGTTGGGCTCCCCTCACTCGTGATGTCTTTCTAAAGACTTGCAATGAAATTTGGGAATCTATGGGGCTAGAATCTGCATTGGATCACTCTTTCTGCATTGGAAGTGCCACTGAACATCTCTTACAGGGCATTGCACCTGTGCTTGTTCAACGACATGGTAGATGGAAGACTCAGGAAAGCTTTATGCAGTACTGGCGCAAGATTGACAACATTCTCCCCACCTTCTTTTCATCCCATGATCCAACTCTTATTGCTTGTTTACAATCTTCGATGGATTGTTTTGACTCTTCCAATTAGATAAAATATACTTGTATTCTTCTTCATTCGCACAACTGTCTTTTGGTTGATCATTCTTCCACACAACTGTTGAAAGCTGTGCTTCATTATGGTTGGTCTTCGTGTTGGAATAACTCCTTCTGACACAAGGGAACTGGCGCTCAAGATGTGGGGGAGTCTCCCCCACTCTTTCCCAAACACAAAATAAGCTTTTATTTTGTCAACCACGAGAACGTCTAGAAAGCCAAATAACAACAAGCGGCATCACGTGCTCTTCTACGAACTCGGGAAAATTGTCCGGCCCTACTAAAGGGGAACCTGCTCCCCAATTACCCACCAGACAAATGTAGTATTTTATAGTATATCTGGGGAGGTAGAAGCAACTAGGCCAATACTACAATGTCTATGCCGTAATGCAAAAATGCTGACAAGGGCATACTAATGAACAATACGATACCAGAAATGTAGGAGTGGAACAGTTTAAAAAGTACACGTTTAGTTTTGTGTATCATGTCGGAGAGGGGGAGTTAAGCCAGGATTTCAGCCTTGACCAGGTATTATTTTGTGTACAGCTGGAATCACTGTCGCTTCCAGCACTCTGACTTGTTGGGAGTGATTCTTGACCACCGAGAGTCATAGGTTGCAATCGAGATTGACGCAAAAGGCTAAGTATCAATGAGACGCCCTCACGAGACTGCAGAGCCTATTGTCAATGAAATATAGACATGTCAGAGAGGATGAACAAACCCTTTGAACATTAGCCTTGAACCGCGTTAAACCGTGATTTTCAATTCTTTTCGTGAGGCCCCAACCAAACCCGGAAAGGATCCTAGCTTCCGTTGTCTGAAGAGTTTTCCTATATGTAAAATGTTCGGTAGGACGATTTTTAAGCCAAGAATAAGATACCTACCCTTCTGAAGTCTGCCGGAACATCACCCATTCCTCGACTTGCATAACCTTGACGTGATCCAGATTCTTGGTCCGACACCTAACTGTCTTTCCATGAGGATCCACTTCGCTCTCCTCGATGACCCATGATTCCGCTCTGGACACTATTCCTTGTGGAGCCCATCTTGGGAGGGCACCTCGTTTAAGTATGAGGCGAGTAGTCAGAAGGGACCCCGAAGGTGTTTGAGTGCGTGAAATGACGTCGCAAGAGACAACATGTGCTGCGTATGGATTCGGATAGCGTAGGAAAAAAGCCAAAGAGACGATAGACCAGGGATCGCTAATGGATTGCGGTTAGACACGTAAAAGCGGAATTGATGAGTGAGCAGTGTATTATTGTGGACTTACTCGTACAGGAAGGATTGGGAAAAGAACTTCATGAGCAACGACCCCGGCGTATGTTGTAATCTTCAGAAAGCCGTGGTTGGGTTTGTTATGATAAGTCAGACAGTTACCTAAGGGAAACAGAAGAGTGATGAGGAGAAAACGATTTCAAAAAATAGACGGTCAACTGAGACTTGACTTCTGCCGCGGCTTACGCGGGCCTAGACCCTGAGTCCGGCTTGAATAATCATTTGAGCTGAATACTGAACAATACTGCATCATATCAGTATAAAATATCTATTGAATGTAAATAAGGTCTCGTAAATGGGCCTGTTAGAACCTAATGTACATTTAGTAACTCTCATCCCATACTCTTCCATCTCCCTCTATGAATACACGGAGACCGTCATGGGCGGGTCTCACCCACACAGCCTTCCCCTTCTTGATCAGCTCCAACCCTGCCCTTTCTGTCTCGCTCAGCCGCTCTAAGTCCTTCGTGATCCCACCGACAGCCTCTCCAATTGTTATATATTCATCATGCGAGACCCGATGTCCGAACCCTGTAAGGTATGTCCTCGACGCATTTATCCTCCGCGCTGTCTCGACTGATTCTTTGAGGCCCATGTGTGATGTGTGTACTCGGAGTCCCAAGCAGTCCAATACAAGAACTGGAAGAGGAGCGCCACTATCTGGTTGTCTCGATTCGATTATCTTCCATTTCTCCTCCGGGATGTGAGATACATCGGAGATGTAGACCACCTCGTATCCGAACTTGAATCCAAAACACAAATACGGGTGTATGATATCTTGTGGGTGTTTTATTTTCTCGCTCTCCTGTGATTTTTCTTGTTTGAGTGGAAGTAGGATCGCGGATTCTGTAGGAGTAGAGGGCACGGTTTCCGTTGGTGTTGAAAGATACATAGACGGTGGATTCGTCAAGAATACTCGACCATGGTGGACTGTTGTAACTAGGTGTGAGTGTTTATTGAATAGTAGGTATAAACGTACCCAAGAAAGGCGTTACCCGTATCCCCGTATCCAATATCTCGAATGGCTCGTCATCGGTAATGAAATGCCATTTAAATTCAGGGACCTACCATCCTATTTGTGAGCATGTAGGATGTGGATAGATATAACTATGAATGGGTCACATCACCACCACCTGATGCATATTCTTTTGTTACGAGGTAAGGGAAAGATCTTTTCACTTCTGTAAATGTCTCTTGCGATAGGTACACGTCAATATGTGGTTGGATAGCATTACCCAAGGTCCAGCCTACCATATATTGTTCTAAGTAAATGTCTAGCATCTTCAGGGCGGACCAACCTCGTAAATCATCTAATCCATTCATAGCTGCATAAACACTAATTACTAACCAAACCGTGTAACTAAGACGAACGAACTCACCATCTGCGTGGGGGTGTGTGATTAGTAGTGCATCGATTCTCCTCAACCCATATTTCGGAAACCACTCGAGAGCGGAAGCCTGAAAATTCTTGCCAGCATCAATTATGACTGTCCTGTATAGTAGTCAAGAAGATAAGTAATCCCACGCCCCAAGCGAATCCCTATTAAAAAAAGAGAAAACATGACAGGGACATACACTTTCTGCCCACCCCTCCCTTCCATCCTAAAGGCGCAGCTCGTATTCCTCCTGATATTCCTCTTCCCTTCGGGAGTTAAAGTTGATGTACAGGTTTTACATGGCTTATCACCTGGGGGAGCGGTGAGGCATTCCACATGTGGGAGGCTAGAAGAGGTTCCCGTTCCAAGAAAGATGAGCTCGACAGGACTGAGTCCATTAAAAGTCGAAGTAGGAGTCTCTGGGTCCATGGTCGTAAAATCCGATCTGTACCTTGTTTATACTATACACAGTTCCAGGCAGCCCACCGACGACTCTTTTCGGTTAGGTATTTCTTATGTAAAGTTGAAGATGAACGGTCCAGAGTAATTGAGGGTGTTATTTTCCAGTAGTAGCTAAACACGGAAATCTACGTAGTCCATATCGAGATACTAAGTCATTTGCAAAGCTACGATCAGTTATTGACAAAGACTCACCAACAACATAACTCGTCGCCTTGTTCTATTAAAAAAATCTTGTCTGTTATATACAAAACGGTCATGACACTTAGTAACAATAATCATTTGCGGCGGCCCATGTGTGACGGCAGTGATACCAACGATTCTTAATATCGGAAACCGAAGCTATGGGCGGTAATTTCAAGCGGGATGGTCAACATAAGATTTGGGATTTTCCATCCAGATACGAACAACATGTACACAACATGCCTCTAACTACAAGATTCCGATATGGTCATAAAAGACGGGTTCAAGTTGATATGTCTAGTTGTAGGCACGAAATCACTTGGTGAAAACTTGGGAGGCGCCACATTATCCTCGGCCAATGTGAAAATAGAAACTGACGCACTGGAGACTACATCTTCATCTTGTACTTGGTGCGATAAACTCACTTTTTGCGCGTGTGGGGCGAATTTACTTGACTTTCCCTATGAAACCCGCAAATTTTTTGTTTGAACCCTCTGATCATAACCTTCATATGCCTAACTCACCCTGGAAGGCAGTTCAGTTCACCAGTATTAAAAAAGAAAGACAGACTACCTACCATACAAGGCCATACCGAAAATTAGTTGCCAGTGATCTGTGAACACCGTTGCACACATTCTAATAAATTAGTGCTCATCATGGAAGACTCAACAAAAAGATGAAACCCTACTTCGATGGTGGCCCCAGTCCTTAAACAAATAGGGTCAGAAAGGTCAGGATGTGCCCCACGTTTCTTAGTGTATATCTTGACAAGTTTGAGCTCGTCCCAAATTCGTTCAATAAGGTAGTCCAAGCTGCCAATTAATAGATGTAAGTAATGGGGATAGTACGGAGAAGTGTGTTGTGGTCATACTTAAGATCCATCTCGCAACTGATAACCACCGAGTTGGGCTGCCTGGCTAACTTATCTAATTGCTCTATACTGATCGAATCGATCTTGTTATATACATCTATATATTTATATATAATTCAGCGTCAGATTGTAAGAAAGAACAAAAGATTACAAACATAGACAAGGAATGTATTTCCGGCTTCCTACCAGGCGACGTATGTCGAATAAGCCCAATAGTATTATAGATGGAATATACCACGAACCGATGAGGACGTCAATAAACTCGTCCGTAGTTATCTACAAGAGTGTCGTAAGCAGGTGTAAACCGTCCTTTAGCAATATAACTATGTCGCACGTCTTCTCGAATCATTACATCACAATTATGCAACTTATCTAAGAAAGGTGGTTAATATTCTGTAATTAGTAGGACAGTAAGTATATTGTGGCATACATCCAGCTAGAATGGTCCGTATGGTCCTCTCGTCAGTCCTTGTTAGTTTGACGGTCGAGTTGAAAGTTATCTGTTCGGTTGGGTGACATGTATGTGTCAAGCTCAGCAAAGGGTATCACTCACGCCACCAGTCGTTCTTTTCTTGAAAACTACATCAGGTCTGCTTTTATTTAATCTAATACCAACGGCATCCAATTCGACCTCGAGGAGACGGCGATGTTCCTCCGATTTGGTTGCATCGAGCATTATAAGAACAAGGTCTGCCGTTTTGGCGGCTGAGAATCCCGATGAAACATCTATCATTGGAGTATGAGAAGCAAAGCATACTGGAGACAACTTGTCGCCCTCGGCCTCGACCTGCATCACTGAATCAGTAGTCGTACTCAAGATGTAACCCATCCTGTATGGTACCTTGGCTTGCACCCTCGACAATTCCGGGTAGATCAAGAAGCTGAATCCGCGCGCCTTTATATTCGATCACCCCAGGGATGGCCTATCGACTGGTAAATACAATCCGATTGAACAGGGTGCACCCACCGTCAGTGTAGTAAATTCATAGGCGGCGGTCTCTGATGCGGTATGAGTGATCTTGCTCAACAGAGTGGACTAGAAGATACAAGCCTTTTGTAAGTGGATTAAAGGACCGAGTATGAATCGGAATTCACCTTGCCTACTGACGGAAACCCAATCAGGGCCACTCTGGCATCGCCCGATTTCTGTACGTCGAAACCCGTGCCTGTTGAACCGGATTTGGACGTAGGCTCGAGAAGTTGAGCGCGATATCGTGCAAGCTTGGCTTTGAGAAGGCCGAGATGGTATTCTGTGGCCTACTTGCATGGTGAATTATGAGACATTGTTATGGTCCTGTCGCAGACAACAGCAGACATCTTCACTTTGTTTTTCTGGGCTGCAACAAGGTGATTTGCAAGAAATTGGATAGTGTGAATCGGCTGGACTTACTGCGAGCCATCTCCGCTAAATTCAGCTGAAGGTGAGCCCCCCATTAGATTGAGCTCGAAGCTTACCTTCGATTTCTTTAATCTAGTCATATATCAGAATTGATAGCAGCATCATTATACGAAAGTCATACTTTTTCTACGATACCCATTATGACAGAATTTGTGAAACGTTGGGATGTGGAGAGTCCTTATGATATAGTAATTATTTGAGATATTACGTATGCGAAATATATCAGTGGGTAATTCCGGTGGTCCATCTTTTCGCTATTCTCGCTATGCGGCGGCGGCATACACCAACATTGTACCCACATCCAGAAAATTCTATACGACACAATGACGAAGATGACGAAGACGACGACGACAAACTTGGTGATGCGGATAATCCTCACCATTGGGACGTTAATCCTCGTTCATACCAGCAATCGCCACCACCTCCATCCAGCGGTAGATCCTCCCGAATAAACGCGCGGTCTACTATCGACACCACTGCAACGAACTCTCGGAGTAACTTCACAAAGATTCCTAAATATACCGATATATATTCCCAGTTTGTGAAACGCTACAGGTCTTCTGAACCTGGTGAACAGGATGACCCTCGCAATGACCCCGACAGTCACTATTTCCAGCGTGGTCTCGGACAGCTGTTAGATGCAGGAGATAACAGCGACGAGGAGGATATAACTCGGGTTGCTCTTGCCGCAGTTGGGGAGGGTGGGATTGATCGAGTGTCTACACTGATACTGGAGTCTGAGTCTATACATCCCGCATCGCAGAAGGAGCGCGAGCGATTAGAGTGGCAGACGATGCTAGCATCTGTTCTTGCGGGAGATGTTCTCAAATCTGAAAAGACAAGAATCGCAACGGCATTACAATCTTCAGCGGAGGAGCAGAACAACGTTCAAACCAATATTTGGTTGGGTATTCGCGCAAAGTTTCATGGTCGATCCGACGAGGAGGAGCGCAAAAGACTTGAGGAGAGGCGAATAAGGACTGTTGATGCGGTAATTGAGGAGATCATGCACTTTCGCGTCACCTATGATAATCCCGAGGGAGAGACGCGCTTTGCTGTTCATGCTCTCAAACAAGTCTCGGCCATCCTGCGTCGTGTCGAAGTAGCCCAATCACTATACCCTAATCTCAAAGCGTTCTATCTTGATAATCCAGCAGCTGCCGATGGTGCCTTCCAAGCACGCTGCGATACTCTTAACACGTGGTCTACTATCCTTGCTTCTCTCAAACGCCAAATCACACTTCTCCGTCGATGGACCGGAAGTGATTCACTAGATGTTAACCAACCAAACACATCTGCGGACCTCCCAATCCATACTCAATCCCTCCGCAATAACGGGACAAACCGTTCCATCCCGGAACATGCTGACGGAACGAGTTTTGTTGAACGTGTCCTCAAAGAAGACTCCATGCAACGTACTTTTGAAAGGGGATTTCTCGTCACTGTGCATGCGTTCATTGGAGTTGCGCGGGACGCTCAAGTCAATCTCTCACCCCTTTTTAAAGAAATGAATCTTCCTACCTTCGAAAATGAGCTTGTTCCTCTTATATCGTTTCCCACTAAACTTGCTCAAGCCTCCCTTCTCCTTCGCCTCGCGTACGTCCAAAAACTAAAAGAACCCGATGTTCTCATCATCGACCAGATAACTGAAGATTTAAAACTCGGTATTGGACTGGCGTGTACGCTCAAACGGCAGTACGAAGCATTTTTGGCTCCGGACCCTGGAGGGAAGTGGACTCTACCCCAATGTATAAGTGAAGATTATGACTCGACAATACTGGATGCATTGTCAATATTCTTTAAACTGATACATTGGAAGCTAAAGAGTGGCGCTAAGGGGATATATTTCAAAGAAACAGACGTACTAGAGGCACAATGGGCAACATTTAACGACGTGAGTTTGACAACGGCGGGTGGATCATGTTTGGTTGCCGAACAACTATGGTGCGCTTTAGTTACCACCGATGGTGGGTATTCTAACCTAAGGCTTTGCAGTTCACTAACCAATAAACTTATGGTACGTGTGACGAATTATTTTGATACGCAAGTCCGGGTACCTACTGGTGAAGACATGAGCGACCACATCCACTCTCACAGGCAGCGGGCTTTGGAGCGTGAGCGTGGTATTGTGAATGGTAGTACTTCCAAGTCAGCGTTCCAGGCGCATATTCAGGGACCATCTGGGGTGAGCAGAAAGATGACGGATGAGCAGATTATTAGCTGGTACGGGAAAATTCTCGATAGTGTTCGGCTGAGGTATAGAAAGCTGCAGCGCTTTGCTAGGTACCGCCTTGTTTTTCGTTTCTATCGCATCAATGCCCTGACAAATCAGCAGGGTCCTTACACAACGATTCAGCAACTCTGCGGAATACAGCCTCGAAAACGTCCCTTTGGACAACTTCATCTCAACTCTTATTGCCACAGATCACTTTTTAGTTTACACTCACTCCCTTGAGGAAGATGGTGTTTACGTTGTTGCCCCGAACTCCCTCTTTGATCGACCAGAATCAATTCGTCGCCTACTCACCGAAGCTTTTCATGTTGACGAAATCACGAATGATGACGGTAGTCGTCTCGCTGGTAATACCGAGTTTCTCGGTCATGAATACGACGAAGCCCAATATCTCCTTGTTCTATCTCCAAGAAATCATTTTCTTTGGAATGGGCGCGTCATGTTATTAAATATCTCCAATGTCGATCTGGACACTAAGGACGATCGTGTTAGATTGATTGCCGACGGACCCCAGCGTCGCCTGCTACTCGCTAAACAGGTGTTCGCGGATATCTTCATTCCCGTAGATGAGGATGGAGAACCATCAGAAACTTTGCTTGGTCCGTTGAATTGTTTGACCGACACACAAGCTCACCTCCCGAGTGTAAACAGGGAGTTGAGAAAGATTTCAAGAGCAACCAACAGGCTCGCGGAATCGATAGTGGATTCTGTTCACCACGTTCGCAACTCTCTTCGCTTGGCGAATGGGTGCCAAGAATTATTGGAGAATTGGTATTTGTTTGCTTCAGAGCATGGCCAGCATGCCCAACGCTACATGGACCGCGCATCTTTGCTCAAATTTAATCGGCTGCTGATCAAATTGGCGATTTCATGGGTCTCGTTCATTTGTGATGATTGTGACCCAACGGACCGCAAGACCTTTAAATGGGCCGTGAATGCTCTCGAGTTTACGTTACACCGAACAAAACGTAATATCTTGCATCTTCCCGATGAACAGTTCGAAATGTTGCGACATAAGGTGGCTAGTTGTATGACACTATTGATTAGCCACTTCGATATCCTGGGTGCAAGATCGACACTCGAAGCCAGGAGAGAGAAAGAAAAGCAGGAGGAACTTCTGAGGCAGCAGGCATCAGATGCCCTTCTAGATGAAGAAGATGACTTCGCCAGGTCGTTATCTCCTGACCACGATGACGCTCTTGCATTCTCCGATTCCAGCACACGCCTTTTTTGGGAAAAAATATCGAAGTCTTTGCAGGAGGTGGAGAGTAATAGGGCTATCATTGGCTTAAACCATAGAACACTGGGCCGTGTCCTTGACGATGAGAAACCTGAGGACAGGTCGTTGGTCTTTTTGGCGTCTTCCAGTTCAAATATATCTATACGGTGGCAACAAGGTCGATTCATAGGTGCTGGCGCGTTCGGCTCAGTCTATCTTGCTGTTAACTTGGATTCTGGGTCGCTTATGGCAGTCAAAGAAATAAAGTTCCAGGAGCTTTCAGGTTTACCCAGCCTGTACTCGCAAATCAAGGATGAGCTCAGCGTCATGGAGATGCTGCATCATCCAAATGTCGTGGAATACTATGGAATTGAGGTTCATCGTGATAAAGTGTATATATTTGAAGAGTATTGTCAGGGGGGTAGCTTGGCAGCATTACTTGAACATGGTAGAATTGAGGATGAGGGTATCATCCAGGTTTACACGATGCAGATGCTGGAAGGCCTAGCTTATTTGCATTCTAGAGGAATTATTCATCGTGATATCAAGCCTGACAGTACGTTTTGACCTCACCTCCTCTTACTGGATACTTATATATTGTGCAGACATTCTTCTTGACCACCTGGGAGTCATTAAATTCGTTGACTTTGGCGCTGCCAAAATTCTTGCCAAGAACCAACGGACAATACAACGATCCCGCCGAGCACCAGATTCGACTGCCCCCAACGGAATGCCAAGTTTTAATGGTCTTGCCATGAACAACAGCCTCACGGGCACGCCCATGTATATGTCTCCAGAAATCATCAAAAATGATAAACGTGGAAGACATGGTGCTATGGATATCTGGTCCCTGGGCTGTGTTGTCCTTGAATTTGCAACTGGAAAAAAGCCATGGAGTAATCTTGATAATGAATGGTCTGCTTATCGATTTCCCTCCCCTTTTTTCTAATGTTTACCTCTTCTCCTATAGGGCGATTATGTTTCACATTGGGGTTGCCACGCAACATCCTCCCCTCCCTGAGCCTGGCCAACTAAGCGATCTTGGAATCAGCTTTATCAAGCAATGCTTGACCATCGACCCAATGAGACGGCCCCTCGCAACTGAACTCATGGACCATCCGTGGATGTTAGAATTCAGAGAAGCTCTCCTCAATTATGAAGAAGTAGAGATGGCTACTAGCCCTCCAGCTAATATGCCTACCGTTGATAGTTTCGAGCATGCGACCGTTGCCCGGCAAGCAGCCATCATCTTGGAAAAGGAAGTTGAAGATATACAACGGGCCTCTCCAACCACGCCGTCGATATCCTCTGAATCCGACGATATTTCTGATTCCTAGTGACCCAGGTCTTTCTCTTTCATCCATTTCTACCACTTATGTAGCCTAGTCACCATCTGATTTGCATTGTTTTTACTATTGTTACATCCTACTTAACTAGTTGCACAAAGAGAGAAGTTTCTTAATAAAATTCGCGTCATTATCTACAAATGACAAAGGTAAGCAGAGGAGTGTATCAAAAGTGGAACACAAAAACTAATGAGTAGTGTAGATATGTTGAAGACTTGTGCTCAATTAAAGGAATGCAGAGGTTTAGCTATTACTCGATGACCCAACGCTTTTGACTGTCTGTACGGGCATGGCCTCGGTCGCCATAAGAATAATAGCTAGTTAGGCTTCCAAAACTTTTATCGCTCGCACGAGTGTCGCTTCGCTTAACATGTACATTTTCCGACGACCCGTCTGAAACCTTCCTGGTTAGTGTCACAACAGTAGGCGGCACAGCGATCGGCGCTGTCTCAAAGGGTTGTGCGAGTCTATTGAAAAAACGTGGACCCTGGGTGGTGAACATCTGACTGGGTGGAGGAACTTCCTGCCCAGATCCGAAAGTTGCCGAATATGTGGGGATCGGTTTCTCATTGGAAGGGAAGTCGACTTTCTCGATGTCTGACCCGCCGTAGTATACAAAATCATTGGGCAGTGGTTGTTCCGCATTGACTATTTTAGAACTTAGTGTTATAAACGAGATAAGGATTTTTAGGTATGACTCACGGTAATGGAGTAAACCTTTGCCAAAGTTGAAGCGGCAGATAACCCCCAAGATGAAGGAAGCCACTGTCAAAAACACCGAGGCGCATGCCATGACACTGAAGAAACTCCATGTGACAAAAGTCCATCGAAAGGTGGTCGAGAAGAACATCACACTCCATCCACCAAGGTACAAGACAGAAATCATCAAAAAAACGAACATAGGGACTCGGAGCTCCCTTCGGACAGCAAACCATCCCTAAAAAATCAAAAATCGTATTGATAAGGTCTTCGTGTCAGAATAAGTGAACTTACTGTTAAAAACCAAGGCACCCACAACTACAAGACAGCTTATGTGAGCTATGAAAGTAGATGGAGTTGGGCAAAACTCACAATAAGAGTGATAATAGAAGCAACTTTATATAATTTTTGAAAATCGGCAAGGTCTCCAATCGTGCTGTTCAACAGCTGATCTATCCACAAAGAAACGGTGACTACCACGAAAAAAAAACACAGCTGAATAGTGATGGACATGACAAGGACGATCTTGTAGATCCGATTGATCGTCAAAGATGCCCCGACGCGTTTGAAAGTTTGCCATCCAAATAACTGGTTTGAAAGGGTCAGAGTATTAGCAAATTATAGTGCCCGACAGTGAGAATTTACTTTTATGAGTCGCCATGTAAGGAAGGAAGATATCAGGAGTGCAAAAACATTGAGGGCCAAACTCGGGATTTCGGCACCACCACGATCGCGCCAATAGTTAGGCAGGAGTGATACCCCGTCACATGCACCATTTGTAATCACTCGGCTGAAATCTGCGCGAAAGTTAGCAGTATGTGTAATTTGGAAAGCAGCCCAAGAGGTAGCCATCATATGGGTGACCAAGGACGCTAGAATGTGCGGAATGGATTCGTTCAAAAGTGCGACAATAGACATCCCGAGGACCCAGAATTGGAAAGCGACGAAAACAAGATCTTCACGCTTGGTGTTGTCAAGCCTGAAGTTTACCAATATTAAAAATTATAAAAGAACGGTGAATTTTGTACCACGCACACTGATACAGGCCAGTTTAATGCTGAAAGACAACTTCTGTCCAAGGTAGCAGGTGTATTAATGAAGCCCATTCCACTGATGTTGACCTTGGTCTGACCAGCTTCTTGGAAAGCCAAGATTTGAGGTTCTGAACGTTTGACAAGGAACTAAGGAAGAGTTAGTGACAATGGGCTTAAAGTACCGCAGTACACACATCTTCGTCCGCTTCTTCTTCGTCGTCATGTCTGTCATCCTCATCCTCATCCTCATCCTCATCCTCATCCTCATCCTCATCTTTGTTCTCGACCCCACCTTTCCTGGCTGCGTTTAGGTCTCCAGCATTGCGAATCTGGGTTTGTTGTGGGGGAATGAAGATAGTAACAGTTTCGAAAGTTCGAGAGGTAGTCGTTGGTGGTAACAAAGCAGTGGTCGAAATGTCGGAACTGGTGGATGTAATGATGGAGTTGGATGATATAACAACAGAGCTGGGAAGCTTAAGACCCAAAGTCGAACCAACAACAGTGTTATCAACATCTGGTTGAACCCCAATAGCGTTGCTACCACGGGTGCCATTCCATACCACCTGACATTTAGCGGCCTCAAGGTCAAGACTACTTGGCACCCAGTTACACATGTAGAGGGTAGGGCCACGAAGGATGGGTAGACTGTCATTAGACACCTGCCCCTGGACAACGATATCCTGAAGAAAGCTTGCAGCGTTGGCATTGATGGCAAAGGCCTTGATTTGGAAGGAAAGTTGAATTGTGAAATGAAGGAATGAGAAGATGAAGTAGGCAATTGTCAAACGAGAAAATGATATCCTGTCCCACTAAATGATTCTTTAATAAGATGAGAGGAGGGTGTGTGGTTAGCCGACATACCACAAGTCTCAAGTTAGCAGGGAGCGGGAAATGATCCCATAGCTGTTTTACGCGCATATTCATCATTAGGGCACAGTGAGCTCAGCCCGCTCTTTGCATCATTAGCATGAATAGCGCTGGTACGAGTAACGTTTCTGTAGCGAGACTCACAAGAAGTTGAATAAGGGACGAATATGCCTCTAGGGCAATAGTCGAAGAAAAGACGACGTCTCCGATACACAAAAGGAGGATAGTCGCGCTGGAAATTGCCAGCCCAGCCGGATAATAAAGGGTAAGGAAGGAGGACAGAAGAGAAAGATGCCACTTTGAACTCAAAGCGTGCAAGTGTGTACAAACTTGTCAATCAATCCATTTACTGATTGGATATTGGATTCTAGAGGTCAGTTGCCAAGCTTCAAAGAATTCAATCAGATCGTGCTCTAGGCTCCACGCAACGGATTCTCAGCGCTTATCCATACGTTCAGATGCTGTGCCGATGTCCCCGCCTTCCCTGGTTGGCAAGCAACTCGGAGCATGGTAATGAAAGCATTTACGAGTCCAGAATGGTGTGAATACGAAGGTATGCATGGAATGTCCATTTTTATAGGTGTCAATCAGTCCGTCAATCATTACAGTGCAACTTGATACCAGTGCTTCTCTCCTATAAACCAGAATACCTCTTTCTCCTCCTGTTCGTCAAGTACACCTAAGTAGCCGTTTTCATTTCGCTCAATCCGGGGCCCACACCGTCCCCTCAAAAATCCGTTCTCTTGTAAAAAACAAACAAGATCACTCAGCTCCTGTCTATCGTATACCGATCGAAGTCTCCAGCGAAGTTCAACCTAGAAATATGACAGAGCTGAGCCTAAATTCCCCTCAAAAAATACTGGAAACGTACGTGGGAAACCCCTGGCCGGAAGATGACCACACCCATCACAGCCCTTAATGCCGCTTCCCAGAAGTCAGCAACCTTGCGCCCAGAGATATCATACCAGCGCCTGGGGAACACTCGCGTCGCTGGATTATTCGAAACCAATACGGTCCAGTTCTTAATGTATGCAGATGAAACTAGTACAAGTACCGAGTACCCCGCCCAAAATAGGAGTGCTACTGGTGCTTCCGTCATCCGTCTGATAACGGAAAAGAGTTGTCCCTTCGTCACGTCAAGGTTCACCTGCGGAAGAGTCATACGCCAAATTCGACGAGTGGCATGTAGGTACATACTTGAAGATCAACCTTTGCAACACCACGTTCGCCAGCGTCACGAACCATTGATAATATCTTCATGGCAGCGGACCGCTCTTGCTCATTTAAGGTGTCGTTGAAGGATGTCCATTCGTATTCCAAACATCCCATGCAGTCGGAAAATCTACTCCCCGAAAAGCGCCTACAGCAGGCTACCTCACCGTCTACAGTTAGGCCATGGCCCAATAATAAATCTCCTGAGTCTACCAAGGGGATAACTGGAGAATACCCTGGGCTCTGGGAGGGAAGTGGTGTTATTGACGGGCCCACAATCTGGGTATAAATTGTGGTCTCGATCTGATCGTCGTCTATACATTTTGATATTGTAAGATTTTGTGCTCTTAGGAAGAATTTACTTACCTGCTTTCTTGCTATTCCAATCAAGAGCTGGGCGCGCACTTTGTGCATTTGATGTATCGATCCTGAATTCTACCTGAGATGTCGGGAATCCTGCATAAGTCGTTTCAAGGGTAGGGATACAAAAGACCTGACAAACCTTTTTCTCAGAGACCAACTGGATCAACGCGGCACAATCCCCATCAGTGGCTAGGAGAGGCCATTCACGCCAGCCTTCATCTTGGCCCAAAAGATCCTCCAAGTTGGCTGCATCTTGGAATGTGTCCCGAGAGACAGATCCTCCAATCGCATTTTGATTCCTATTGAGTCATTAGGAGAGGACTTCGTTTGCCAAACATCATTGATGGTAAATAAAAACTTGCATTTCAGAAATTTTCAATTGTCTGCCCGGTTTTTGTTTAGTTGGATCTCGGACTAATTTTGATAACACTCCACGATTGAGTAGATTTCTGGTCGCAACTGAGATTTCGTGTTCCCCTAAGCCATGTAGAAGAACAGACGCGAGGTCCGAATCGTAATGTTCATTGGGCGTCCCTAGCGTCATCTAGACACATGTGAGAAGGTTGGACCGATATTTTTTGCTTGCGTTACCTTAATTGCAGATTCGGCCAAGGATAATTCTTCCGGTAATGACTCCCCAACTGAAGGCACCTCGTTTCGTTTTGTGAAAGATTGACGCATCATACGCTTTTCTCGACCTTCTTCGACCACCGCGTTCCACATAAAATCCCATGGGGGAGCTGTTGGCCGAGTTTCTATGATATCGTACTCCACTGAAAGTTGGGCAGTTGTAACAGGAATCGTGATGCCTGCTGCCTCCCTAGGCTGCACGAACCCAACTCGCCTAGAATTGTTCGATCAGCGTATCTATGTGCGGTGCGCAAGGTCTCACAGTGCGTTCTTATCGACGTGCTTCCTAAGAAATTCTATGTGTTTTATCAGATTAAAATTCGATGTGCTTGTGGGGTCGTCATCAGGGAGAAGCGGTGTGTTCCGATGCTGCATCCAAAGATCGTACCACCGATCCTCCAAGCGG
Source organism: Collybia nuda (assembly GCA_015584075.1). Classification (NCBI taxonomy): domain Eukaryota; kingdom Fungi; phylum Basidiomycota; class Agaricomycetes; order Agaricales; family Clitocybaceae; genus Collybia; species Collybia nuda. Next base: position 32,571 of record MU150343.1, read on the forward strand.
CTCAAATAGGCTTCGTTCCCTGGTGTCTCCTTGATGTGGGCTAGTCTCTGACGTACGGTGTTTCTTGGAACTGCAGGAAAGACTTGTTCAAAGGCACCCCAATCAAGCCTTGATAAATTTCGGCAGCGTGCTTTGATAATCGCGGAAGCGTCGCGAGCAAGTTCCTCATAGTCCCTGTTCCACTGAAAGCGATGTCGACGCAAACCTTTGGGCTTAACTTCAGGAGAGGTCAGAGCTGGAGGGAAAAAGTTAGCTCAGCAAGGTGATTAAATTGGAAATGTACATACTTTCGGCGTTCTTTCCACGACGCTTGCGCTTAGCCCCTTGAGAGTGAACAATAGGAGGACCTTGCTGGGCAATAAGCATTTCTATGGATTTTTCAGGGGGGTTTGGAGCATTCGGCAGAGGTACTGTGAAGGGAACAGGGGCCGATCGTGTAAAAACTGGTTTGTTATTGACCTTTAGGATCTTCTTCGTAGCTATATCTGCCTCTTTCAGTGCGTCGGTAATCTCGGCTTCCCATCTTTCGATATCCTTGGCCAACACAGCCTGTAAAAAACGAGTCCGCACACGCCGCAGTCTTACGGTGGCAGCGCCGTCCAAGGGGGCAGGGTGGAGTCGAAGAATAATGCCTTCCCACTCCTCTTCTCTTTGAACGCGAGCTTCTGCGGCTTTTTTCGCAAGCGATGCTTTTACAGTGGCCGCACGTTTTGCACGCCTGTCAACAGCCTGATGGTCAGCTTTTCGACGGGCCTTTTCAACCTCCCTTGTTAGTCTCTCGCGAACACCCGTATAGTAAGCCACGATTGATCTTTGCGGTGCGCTGATTACCCATGAAATTTTCTTGATTCGTGCCTGTCCTTCATCTTCATCTTCCAATGGCGTTTTCGCAGTGTATGGCTCTGTAAACTGTTTCAAATATTGCATTTGATGCCATGTCAAAGTGTAATCAGCGTTCCAGGAAACGCTGCGACGCAAAGATCGAGCAACACTGAGCCCCGCACTTGGGGGGCCTGTCACGCTCACGGAGTCTGGCAGGACAATGGAATCGACACCGGTGCAGGCACGCTGAAAAAGCTGCCAGTAATTCAGGGCTTGAGTACGGGAAGTGACGGATACGTCTTGCCAAAAGGGAGGAGTAGTTTCTGAAACTGCCCAGACATGTAATGGCGCGATATCGTTGAAATGCCAATAGACAGGGGCAGCCATGGGGGTGCTAACTGTCCACCCATCTAAAGAAGCCGGAACAAAAGAGCTTGGGCGGTTATCGATCGGCAAGCATGAGATCCAAGAAGTCTCCGAACTCGACGCTTGTAGAGGGGTCACCAACTTCAGGGCTCGAAGGGTTTCGAGAATGTCCAAGAAACGTGAGCGGGCTCGTGATCTACCGATTTGAAGGAGATTCTTCAGATTTGGGGGGAGGTCTCTAACGAGGGTCTGGCGTCCTTCCTCCGTGGTAAGGAATTGGGTGAGTTCACTGTCATGACATAAGGACGATATCAAGGAACAATAGAGACTGAGGGAAATATCATGGCAAAAAAAAGACAGATCAATAATTCGGTGTTCATGGGAAATGATATTGGAGGATGTGTTTCCTTTTTCAAAAGCGTCGAGGGTGGATAGATGAAATTCTCGCGTTCGCATCACCTTTCCAACAATGAAGCCATAAAGCTGACCGAGCGTAGTCCTTTCAGTTAGCAGCACCTCTCGGATTACAGAATCATCATAAGAAAAAAGTTGATCGGCTCGAGCAAGGTTCTTACTCCATCGTTCTTTTTTATCAGTGCCTGGTTGCTCCATCTGGAGCAGTTGAAGAGGGAGAGCACCTCTAGCTATCGAAGTCGGATCGGCACCATATTCTATGCGTTCGTCAATTTTGACAAAGTTTCCTTGTTGAGGGGGGGAAGGGTGGACTCCAAGAGCAAGATCGGCAAGGAATGCATTGAGCTTTTCTTGTTCAATATTTGGGAGATAAACAATGCAAGCGGGACGGCGAACACCTGTGTGTGTCAAGATTGTTGTTTTGAGTTGTTTGATTCGGCCTCGTAACTCCATATTATTGAAAGCCGTGGCAGCAGTGCGCTTGTCAGTCCTAGTCCCAATCGGAGCGCTGGTTGCTTCACCAGCCCGGGTCAAGGTCTCTAGAAGCGCTGTATGCTCTTCGAAAAACTCCTTTGTTTGGATGTTCACAATTCCTCCCATGTTTTCGATGACACGATAGAGTTCATTCTCGCGTCGCAAGTGGGAGACATTGACCCTAGTTCCACGTGGCCTTTGGCTTTTTCCTTCCCCAAGTCCTACTTCGGACGATTCACCAGACGCCTTAGCCGGTGCAGGTAATTTTGGATTGTATGGCAGATCGGAAGGGTTAGGAGCTGACTTAGTCGCAAAGGATGAGGTCACTGGCATCTTTGTACTTGGCTGGGATAAATTTAAGAGCTAGATTACGAAGGAAAGGTATTGTTCGGCTTACCGTAACTAGTGGACCATGGAGAATTCGTTGAGTATTTTCTAGGATATCTACTAGAAGAATTGGATCGATAGGAACGCCATCCTGGCTTGATAATGGGGGGCTATCTCTGACGGCCTGAAGGATTGGATCTCGGTAAGGTACTGGAGCTGTTTGACTTTTCGAGGCATTGTCGGCATTCAAAAGAATGGACATTGTTAAAATTGGTTCAACGGGATTTTCATCTGTAGATCCACCCATCTGTGAAATAGAGGGCGGCGAACTAATTACTTCCGCTCCTGCGGCAACAGTTGAATCGCGTGACAAGTGTAGGATATCAAGTTGAGGATTCGCCTTGTCGGAGGGTGGTTCAGGTGTTGGATCGTCAAGATCAGGATCTTCGCGTGCACCGGTCACACTTTGCGCTTCTTTGTCTATAATATTAACAGATAATTCGTAAACGCCATTCACATCTGTCCTGGCGCGAAGCGGTCGCCCTCGTTTCTGGGGACGGGTAGGTTCTTCGTTATCGTTGTTCAGTGTAGAACTTGGTTTGGACGGCCGTCCACGTTTCCTAGAAATTTGATAGGTTATACCACTTATTTTTTCGGCCAATGATTTGTCCTTCGCTAGGCGACCGCGCTTTTTAAAGAATTCTTCTGCATCCGCCTCATCTGCCTCCAATCCAGGCTGAGAAGTCCAGCTACGTATCTCACGTTCTAATGAGGGAGAACTGATAGCTGTGACGTGAATTTAGTAAATTCTTTTTGGGGGTAGGTTTAGTGAAGTACGGACCGTTATCCGCCGTGGGCGGTGCGGAGGTGGCATCTAGTGTGACAATACGCCGTTTCTTCGTTGGCTGGGTCCTTACAGTTTTTTCCACAGTATCGTCTCGTTTTCGCTTGTTAGCTTTTCGTAGCGACTTCGGATCCTCACCAACAGGGTATTTCCTAGGTCTCCCTTGCTTGACGCTTCCATCAGGTAGGATGGGGTTTTTCAGAGGGTGTTTCCGTATTTTCCCAGTTTTTTCCCTTTCTTTGTCTTTGAATATATCCTGGTATTCGAAAAGTGATATCTGCTTGTCGTAGAAAAGCGTTGGATCCACCGAAGCAAAACCCCCAACCTCGGACAGGTCAACCTCGGCATGAACCACTGTGGAATTGTCAAGATTTTCTTTCTCCACAAGCTTTCGATAAGACGCAATTGTGTAGTAGCGGTGGCGGCGTTCCCGACCGCTTGTTTCCATTAATCCAGCGATTCCAAGATCACCGAGGTGAGATGGCGGTGGATATTTTTCTGCTCGGGTGAGAAGTAATTCGATGGTGCGCTTATCAAAGTGACATAGAGCCGCGGAGAGTTCCTTCAGTGGAGAGACAATTCAGCCTGAGGAAAATATTTCTCAAACAAAAATTTACATTTAAAGTCATCCCAGTTACGTCCGATTCCTCTAAGAAATCTATTATCTGTTTGTGGATAGTAATATTCATCTTCACCCCAGAGGACTCATCTAGGGACAGTTAGCAAACGCTCACGGGCAATATCGATCGTATAACCCACCGATATCCTTCTCGTCTTCTTCACCATCCTGGGACTGGACAACAATTCCGTCTTCATCCACCCTCTTATTCTGGCCTTCGGTGACTAAGCGGAAACATTTGACAGAGGCCCCAGCAGATTTTTTCCTGTTGCTGGGCACAACCACCTTCTCTATAAGGCCCTGTAAGATCATCTCTCGAATTCGGCTCTGAAAAAATCGACGATCAGTTTTGGTTGGATTCGAAAATCCCTGTCAAGGAAGTCTTTTAATTTGATTAAGATAATTTTAGACTGGTGAGACGTACGAGAGTGATCAACATATTATTAGAGGCATGCATCTGATTTCTTGAAGCCTTCAGCAATTTAACTACGCGCGCACGTATTAGAGGCAAACTCGATAGATGTCGTGCATCAATAGGTGTGAAATCTAGAGAATAAACATTTGCACTGCTATCGTCCTCCCCACCCAGAGGTTCCATTTCTCGACTTTCTAAAATTTTATGGGAACCTTCCGCGCGGAATTCTTCATCACGAATAGCTTTCCAAGAGGGGCTTCGATCGAAAAAGTACTTGTGAATACAAAAATGGGTGCCAACCCCTCCACGTCTGACTTTTACCCTGTTTTTTCAAAAACAGTAAGTATGACATGATACCAAAATAAATTTCTAACTCATACACAAGGTCCAACTCAGTCAGTTGCCTGACGAGATAAAAACAGGTTTTCTGGTCATATTTAGATTTCTGTCCAAGACCAACGACAGTGATCCCACTGTCCCTACCACGGGTGATTATCTGTAACGCGGAATAAACCATTGGGCTGAGTTTCGGGAACTGTAGGCAATTCATAAGTAAAAATCGTCCTCAACGGGAAACCATGAACCGACGCGAATGTGCGATCCAGTAATGGCGGCATATATCGCATCTGGGTCTACAGCAATACGAAGATTATCTCCGTACTCTCGCCTCAGATCATCCAGTGTCCTATTTTTTGCATCCGGAACAAAATCGAGCTCGGTAGGTTTCGTTTCTATGTGTTCCTGTCCCTTCGCCTTGGCTTTACGCTTTGCACTGGTTTGTGGGGCCACCCATACTTCAGATGTAATTCCAGGGGGCACTACCCCGACTCGTACAGTAGGCTGTTGCACTACAAGGGACCAGACAAAGGCACAAAACGCGTCATCCGGGTTTTGAGGAGTGCCCGTGTGTTGGTAAAATTCAACGATGAAATCCCGCAGACGTGAAACATCGCATCCTACAGCATATTAAGTAAAAAGATTGGCAGGTAGAGTTGGGTGGCATGGCTGGGGTTCGAACTCGCGAACGGGAGGAAACTTCGGATTGGGGCTGCTGTCACATGATGCACTCACCAAGATCGCCATCGAAAGACAGTTCACGAAGACAATGGTGAAGGAGCTCGTCCATGAGAGGGAATGATGAGCACCCTAACTGAGTGCAAGTTTGAGATCAAGGGGCTGAGTTACTTTGAAAAAGGGCCTTTATCGGAATGAAGTGATTCGTGGGCTTGTTACAGTTTTTTAAAAAAAAGTTGGAACCTGCTTCTAAAGCATTGCAAGTGACTAGTAGAACTTGCCAATGATTGAAGTCTTTTCAATGTCGTCGGTGTCGTCGATGATCGGATTCAAGACGGATGGGTTTGTAATGTGACTCAGATGTCACACCACAAAAAGGTGACCAATGTACAGTAGGCTTTCCTGGTTGTGCGGAATCATTTTGCGCTCCAGCTATTTAATCTCGTTGGAACCTCTAGTATTATTCGTCACAAGGTTCGTAATGTTAATAAATACAGAGTTCTGAATAGGTATGATGAGGATAATGGCGGCAATGGTCCATCCAAAAAAGATGGTGACGGATTTTGAGATCTACCAGGCATCTATGTCCCAGAAAAAGAGTGAAGAAAATAGATAAAGATATTCCTCTCAAAAAAAAATTACTATGACGTTGCCTGCTGCATCTGTCGCTCCTCCCAAAGTGTCCGCAAGACGTCTGTAAATCCAATTTTGCCTAGATGAGCATTCTGCTCAAACCGTTGCACTAGCCATTTCTCAAGACCATCTGCAGCTGTCCGCCATAAAGCCATCCGTGCTTGGATCTCCGCAGTTTGAGAAAACGATGTCCGTCCGCTCGGAGCAGGTGAATATTGTATCCTTTCGAAGCAGGTCGCGAATTGAGACAAAGACAGGTTGACAGAAGTTATAGTAGCGTTCTGCGTAGCCGGGTCCACGAACGATATTTCCCGGACGAACGCATCTTCAGAGCCGCCAAACAACTAAGTAGGAGAGGAGTGAATTTTTTAGAATCGAAATGAGTTGAGTGCATACCTTGACTATCCACGTCGGTGTTTTTTGTTTGCAACCCAACACCCGCTCCGTTCTAATGATGCCGGTTTGGGGATCCACAGAGCGGTCCAGCACATCGATGCTAACAACGTGTGTGCATTTTGGGTTGGGGTACTTATGCCACATTCCGATGACTACATGCGACCAAGGATGACTGTTGCACAAGATTAATAAGATTCGGCTGTGAAACGACGAGTTGACTCACTCATAGTTGAATGCTTGCGAGAAAAAATGCATTAATGGATAATAAGAGTAATAAATTCCAAAGGTGATGATGGTACAGGTGAGAACTGGAGATCTAAGGACAAAGGTGTCGTGTGAGGGTCTTGAGAGCGGAGTAAGACCGATTTTTTCAGATGGTCACACACAAAGCCGTGCAGCCGGGTAAAACCGGTAGTGACCGATCGAGCTCTTGGTAAGACAAATTTCATATGTATTCAAAGGAAGAAGTCAGGTTAATCCAATTTCCCAACGAGCGGTATATAATTGCTTGAGTTACTACGAAAGCACTATTACATGACCGTATCATACAAGAACTGACGAAAATCTGCCTTTTTCCGGGTGAGAGCATTTGTGCTGAATTGGGTTACCCCCAACTAGTTACTTCAGCTCCTGAACAAAAAGTGCCAAGTCAATTGGTCCTCTCTCCGGCCAGAACTCTTAATTCTTCTAAACGTAGCTTCATTTTTGGTCTAGTAGATCCGAGGAAATTGAATAGTCAAGCCAACCTTAAATAAAACTCCACTTACATTTCGAGTAACTTGGCTTCTAAACTTTGCCTCTCCTCCTGCAAAGCGAGGCGTTTCTCCGCATCCAATTTGGTACTAAAGGAACATCAATTGAATCAAAAGTAATGGAAGTTGGCACTGCATCGATGCTCACAAGACATATCCTCCTTGTCCGTCGTAGTGTAGAATCAAGGCATGATACTTCCACAGCGAAGGCCGATGAGATACTGTCAACAGCGTAATCCCCAATGTTGTCGCATGTTCCATCATCAATCCTTCCATTTTTGTCGGCACAAGTGATGTCGCCTCGTCTAAAATTGCATACTATTAAAATGGTTAGTTAAAGCAAAGAAAATATATAACCGAGAAATCTCGTTTGCCTTGGGATTATGGTAGAACAATCTTGCCCATGCAATCTTCTGTTTATCTCCCCCACTCAACGCATCTCGCCATTCCCGGGAGATATCCCAGCCACCTTCTCGTTCTACAATAATCTCCATTTCCACGATAGATAAGATCCGGAACAGGTCCTCGTCGGTTGTTCCGCCTAAGGCAAACCATTCTCGTCAGAACCCCATCATATCATTTATGTGAGGCGGGACTTACGCGCTTCCATGTCGGACTTCGAGTGGGGATATATAACCTGGTCGCGAAGCGTCCCTAGCGATAGGTAGGGACGTTGGGGGATCAAGATAAATTGGGACGCCATAGGTTTACGAACAACTCCCCCATAAATGGGCCACAAACCCCCTAATATCCTGAAAAGTGAGGATTTCCCGCAACCTAACGACACAGCCTCAGGTTCAAAAGGGCGTCGTTACAAAATGAAAGATTGCGTACCGTTGGGACCAACGATGAGAAGGTGTTGCTACGAGGCTTGCTTAGGTCCGTCACAAAATTTTGATAGCAAACAGAACATACTCCGGGCTTGACGTGGAAACTTAAACTCTTGACAAGAACGTCACCATTTGGGGTGACTATTGGTACGTTCTCAAATTGAATATCTTCCGATTCGATGACTTGACCGCGGCCCCGGAGAACTGGAAATTAATTAATTCATACTCACATAGGTGAAATATCATTTACTATGTGTGTTCTCTCTCGCGGTGCTCACCAAAGCCTTCTCAAATTTACCCTTGCGAACATCGTTCATTGTGTCGAGCAGGAGTGAAACTCTCGCAGTATATCCAGCCAACTCAGACAGATCCTTATAAGAGTACATAACACGCCCAAATGCATCTGTCAAGAGGTTTAGTGTGCAAAACAGAGAATGCGATTTATCTTGCCTGAAGATGAAAGCAACAGCCTCCGGTTGGTCACGAAACCTGGTAAATTAGATATATGAGCACATGTACGTTTCGCGGGAGATACGTCCTACCTTCCGTTCGCCCTCCTAAATCGACCTGGGTTCCCGGAATTTTAAAAAATACGGGAATAGCACAGAGGACAAGCTGTGAGACAAAATTATGTATAATTATAAAAATTCATTAGTTTTGCGCACCCCATAGCTTCCCCAGAGCCACTTGATTACACCTTCTTCGACACACCCAAACCACCACCTTCGGCTCAGAACTTGACTTTCATGTTTGATTACGGTCGCATATTCCCGCTCTACCAACATTTTTTCAGTCTTCTCTCCACCCATGAATGCAATTTCCTCTGCAAACTCGGCTGATCGCGAATGTGTGTGGCGAAGAGAACCAGAGAGTTGAGCCGAGAGTGCCGCATACATTCCAAAGGGAGGCGTCAGGCGCCGTACTAGTCAGAGGGAATATTGAAGCGGCGAAATGGGTATAGGTGCGTGGCACTCACACATTACGGCAGACGATTGTACAAGTATGGTAAGGAGCAATAAGCCTTCGGCACCTACGTTTTGCGATAACTGGTAATTATAGAGTATGACGTCGAGTACAGGTTTCGCTAAATTAGAATATATCGCTGCAAGATGCGTGGAAAACCTTTGTATGTCATGTGTAATCATCCTAGTCGACCCATCTGCGTTAATGGTCTATGTCATCACAAGTGGTGAGAAACACTCAACTGATCGGGGTTTTTCACCCTATCGTCAAGATTGGCTACGCAGTATATTATATACTTGTGCCTACGTGAAGAACGATAACTCACATAGTTTATAATAAACCTTGCCTTCGGGGCCTTCTGCCTCCTCGCCTAAATATTGCTTCATGACTTCCCTAGTAAGTCGTGTTCGGTAAGCGATTGCGAGCTTATTCTGGATATAACTGAGCCAACTGTTGGTCCACGTCGCAGGGATGGCTACGAGGAGCCAGCGAAGGATATTCCAGAAAAATTCGAGTGGCTGTGCACGGACAAGACTGGCAACAATCCTACAAAAATAAATAACTGAATTTATGGTACACAATGGCGCGATTTACACTTACTTTCCGTCAAGGGCAGCAACATATAATGATATTGCAGTCCTGAATACGAGCAAACTAGAATGCATGACTAGCAATAGCGCTTCCTTGGACCGAACACTTGGAATCACAATTCGGAGAATCATCGACAGGCGTTGGTAGAACAGTGCGTCGACCTGTGAAAAACATATCAACTTGCAACACTCGAAGACAGTGAACACGATGACCCACCGCAACCCGAGGAGGCTTTCCTACCTCCTCTCCGTCATTTTTCGCTTTTCCCTTTCTCGTGGAGCTCGATGAACTATTCGGCCGAGCTGACAGGCCCCGATATGTAGAACCAAGAACATAGAAAATGAAGGCGGCATTCAGGAAGCGTTGAACCAATGGCCGATGGACAGTATATGCTCTAGAAAACTGTTTGAAACGTTCCCCGAAAGATTTGGAACGGAGGGTGAGAGGCGCGGACATGATTTGAACGGTTGCGCCTGTCAGTGATTGCCCTTTGGTGCGTTTGACGATTGGAAGCTGGCTGTGATGCCCCCCTGCACGATATTGTGTCTCACCAAGTAGTGTAAAGTACACCACACACTTGCAGGCGTTAAAACTTCAAAGGAATTTATGTAAGGCGTGTTCAAAAGTTGAAAACCAAGGGGTCATTATGATATAGCTCAATAAGATTGCATGTGATTTAAAGTTCCGAAATAATGCATCATTATCTAATCTGATAATATTCCATCGTCAATCAATTCAATTATATTCTCCCTTCACTCCTCGCTTTGCGCACCCATCGAACAACTTCAGCCCAATCCTTCACCCGGTATAACGGAGTTCCTTCAGGTACCTTGAGCGTCTCGTCCTTCCAAAATTCCCTTCCTTCTTCAGCCTCCAGCCGACGATCAAAGGACATCTCCTCCCTTAGGTCATTGGGGCTCGAGATTCTCTTGTTCCAGGAGTAATCGCCGAATAAGAGGACAGGTGTGCATTTATCTGCGGTGGCACATTGAACCGCGTTTTCAGAAGAGTCGTCGATAAGAAGTGTAGCTCCGAGATCTGTGCAAACCTAAACTCGAACACTCAGACCATTGATTGTTTATTCTCCAGTATAAAGCATACTTGAGCTTTGCTTAGTTTCGTGACGACTTCATGGCCAGCTGTATGGGTATCCTTGAATTGGCCTGTGCAAATTATACTATCAAAAATGCCTATTTTTTCTTAATGTTGCGAAAAATGAAAACTTTGGAATTCCACTCACCTGGAAAGTTCTTGTCGACCCATTCCCAACTCTTGTCTACATGATCTTGTGCTCTTGCAGTTACGATAACCAACCTATATCCCATGTCACGCAGCGATTGTACCCCCTCGCGTGCACCTGGCACAGGTCTGGTATTGTAGAGTAAGGGTGTAGTATAAAAATCCTTGACCTTTTCAAAAGTATCCTTCACCGTTCCCCAAAAAGGATTCTTATGATCATCCGAATTGGAAATAGAGCTCTATTGCTAATGTAAGTAGAACATACCTTCCAGTAATAATAATCTGATGGTTTTCGTCGGGTTCAGTTCAATACATTTTAATCAAATGTATCTAACCTACAGTAAAACATTGAAAGGTCCATTGTGGTCCCATATTTCGCATTATGCCCTTTTCAATTGTAGGTTCGTCTAAAATATTTATCGCCGCTAATGTGGTCACTTACAATCTGCCACAGCTTGGTTGGTCTGACTCAGAACATCATCAAGATCTATCGCCATTACAGGCCCCGAAGAAGATGGCGGGGAGATGATCAGAAGCTTCGCGAGAGCCTCACGTTCGGCGGCCTCATTATCTTCAGGGACGCCCTCGAACTCAGTTTGTTCGGGAGTTGGGGATTCGAGGCGAAGCCGTGATCCAGCCGCAGACATAACTTCAACGGTGTAGTTCGTATTCAGTTCGTCAGTCGGAGTTTGTAAATTGAGGAGAAGTTTGGGAGAGAAAAACGGGTTTACATGTAAAACTAGCCACGAATATGATCATTTTCGGTGAACATAATATTATTTATTAGGCCTGTATGCCTGACATAGAGTAGAAAGTGGATTCATTCAGAGTTGGGGTGGGCAACTCTCGACCCCGATTTTAAGTCTGGTCACCCACACAAAATTAATGAATGATCGATGATCCTTTGTAAGTGCAAGATCTACATTCATGGGATTTTATCTCTAGAAGATACGCCCCAATAAAACCTACCCATGGGGGACTCTTCGAAACCGCCGTAGTATTTCCTACCATTAAATAGCCATCAGTGGAGAGCTTGGTATGGATATGAAAATCCTGGTGCAGGGTCGATCTTCACTGCCAAAGTAGTGTGATCGACTAGATTCCGCGTATCTTGTTTATCGGGCAGTATTCCCCAAATAATATTTTGGTAAAATGATACAAGATAGAATCAAAAGTCTTGAGCCTCAGACAGTTTAAAAACATCAAACGACTTGAGTGACCTTGGTTTTGTAACAATATTCGTCTATATAGATGATGGAGATAGAGAGAATGAACTTACCTTGCCCGTCTCGACGGCGTAGACCCACCCAGTGATACTTGTGTCTTTCAATACAAGTGGATTGTCCTTCAAAAACGCAGCATCCTTCTTCACGGACGCCTCCAGATTATTAAACTCGAGGAAGTCAATTTTATCAACTTGATCAGCAACCGCTGTATTTCCGGGGTCTGCATCCTTGACAATCTGGCGAAGTTGGTCCGTGGAGAATGTCAACATTCCACAATCCGTGTGATGGAATACTGCTATTTCTCGTGTTCCAAGAAGCCTTTGGGATATTATGATGCTACGAAGGGCGTCTTCCCTGTGGATTTAAGGGGGAGCCGTGACTTATTTTTCAAGTTCGAAAAAGAAAAACCGCACGCTAAGCCACCTGCGTTTCTTATAACATGAGCTTCTCCCAATTGAATGCCGAGTTGACTGGCAGGCCTTCATTATCTAGTCAGTGGAAAACCATGTGAAGGGAAATAGCTCTATTACTCGACGCGAGCGTCAATACAGGTCACTTGAAGGGGGTCACATAACAAAGCTAAAGTCGACCGTGTGATGAAACACACCTATGATGCATTTCTTGGATGGCGGCAATGGTAGATGACCTTTGTCAAAACTAGAGACATACTTCTCGTTGTGTTTCACAAAATCAAGATGAGCGGCCATGATGAGAAGAATCAAAGGGCGGGAAAGAATGAAGGCTCTTTAAACATATTGCATAATTCCCATGTCCAGAAGCTGATACGGAGTGACGCGGGAGTCGTGTAAATGGCGCCCGATAGCGCAATTACGAATTGTCACAAAAGTAATGTGCATCGTGAGTGCACGGTTTCCATTTCGCACTTGGAACGTGTGCATGTATGTGACACGCTGTCATAGAATGGGAAATATTTTGGTTATTTTGGAAGGATCACTACTGATTGGATGGTCTTTGGGTCGCCCGTGTATTGGTCACAGTAACTGAAATTAGCTGCACAGAAGTAAGCTTAAGATTGAATCAGGTGGTTGTGCATGATAGGCGGTGTCATCAAGTTTCTGTTGAAATTTCAACACGGCAGGAAGCACGTTAAATTTAAATAACAGAAATATTATTCAATATAAATATTGCGACCATAGTCGCGTGTCAGTTTGAAGCCCATACATCAACGGCGAAATTCATGGTGCCAGTGACTGGTAACTAGCATTGGCCGGAAGATGATCTCGCAACAAGTTCGAACACTTCTGGAGCCTCCAAGCATAGAGGAGTCTAATTCCAAAACGATATCATTGCTAAACTCTCACTTTGGATCATTGGACGACCTCGTTGAACTCGATTCGTTAGTAGCGCAGGCAAATGAACAGAATGACGATCTTAAAACCAATGTGCGCCCCTCTCAACTATGTATCCCTAATCCGAGAGTAGTTCTCAAGGCACTTTCGTAGTTTAGTTGTCTTTGTCTCGTTCAAAGATCGACTCCTTGCTTATTGAAACACAATCCTTAGCCACAATCCAGCTCCGTACCGCCCAGGAATTGTCTATAGTCCGACATTCCCTGAAGGACGACTTATCTGACCTATCTCAAGACTTTGTCTCCGCAATGTTTGATGGAGAGAGGAAATCTACACTCCTTGAAGACCTCGACACTCTGCATCGTAACTTGAAAGAATCACAGAGCATCAAAGGTTACGTACAAATTATGCAACATGCACTCCACTTGAGGTAAGGGATAGCCGAACCTTCCTGCCCCTCCAGTGATGAAGCGTTTGTCAGCGAGGCGTCAGTGCAGCAAATTCGTACCGTAGAATCGTCAATCACTTCCACATCTCTCGGTCAGTATCAGTTACTCCAAGGGTTTGTAAGCAGAGTCTCGGACGCTTGTGCTGGCTTGGAAAATGACTTGGAGGAGCAAACTCTTCATTTGGTCAGTTTTCTTAACAAAGTTCGCGATAAAACCTGGATAGACATCAAAAATACACTTTCAAAGCAAGTTTCACTGGCCTGTGTTAATGTTTCCTATGGCTAATGGATCATTACAAGGATACTCACCGACGCAGCCGAGAAAATTGGGTGGCCGATGCCCGTTGATTATCTATCAACTTCCTCAGAAGCTCAACAGTATTTTGAGAAAGCATTTCTAAACCTTTTGAAGCTACAAAATCTGTTTGTCGAACTCAAAAGCATCCGTTCTTCGTTATGTACTCATCTTCTTAAGAGGTGAAAATATTCAACCCAACTTAACCGCACACGTTCGGAAGAACGGGTTGTATCCACTGGAAGCACTTGTTCTTCCTGTATCACTCCGCTTTAAATATCATTTTGAGGGAAACCGTCTGACCAACAGATTGGATAAGGTCACCTCTTCGATGATTTCGTGGTCAACTAATTTACCTAACATTATCCCCCGGTCAGCCTGAATGGTACTTTACTCATATTCTCAACGTTGCACATGAGCACCGACCATTCATGGAATCTATCATCCAAAAGTTACTTACATCCTCCGACTATTCACACCTCAATGCATGGGTAAGCACCCCCCCCATCCTCCAATAAGTCTCCATAACTCTTCGGCCTTTTCCAGGTCGAATTTACACTGCAATTACTTCCCTTACTTTCCCGAAAATTAAAACACACAATCCCGACCCTTCTACCACATCCTCCCCTATTAGCTCACACTATCTATCAGGCTCTTTCATTCGATGCTGCTCTTTTCGAGGAAGGGTTTCAGTTACTTGGAACCTCCGCGACCTTGACTGACCAAGGAGGAACATGGGTAGGTATAAGTGAGGCGATCTTAGGTAACCTCGAATGGTTTGAAGTCTGGCTTGTGGCGGAAAAGAAATGTGCGTTCTCTGTTATATGTAATCCCTCCACTATCCAAATCGTCGAGTATTCAGTTGCAGAGAACCAATACCATGAAATAATAAGCGCAACCGATGCGTGGCTTATTGCTGATGATGAAGACAACCACGACTTACCCGGCGTTAGTGTAAAGTCGACCAATTCGGCCCGGAGGATAAAGGCCTTGATTGAACAAGTAACAGGCAAGTTCCGGCATCCTTCAGCGCTTCTGGTTTCACAAACTTATAGCAGATCGGTACTTGCCCCTCCCTAATTTCAACCAGAAGGCACGCTTCTTGCTCTCTATCCAGCTACCTTTATTAGAAAATTATTATGAGCGCGTCGTTTCCTCGCTGGATGCTTTCGAGACCCTTTCGTCTACTTTCGTGCGCGCTGTACCCGGCGCTCTGAACGTCAGCCTTAGTGGAAAGGACGAAGGCAGTGTTCATGTGGATACGAAGCAACTGACAAGCGGTGTTGAGGGTGTTCAGCGTTTATGCAAAGCGTTGCTGAGCGCAAGATTTATTGAAGCCTCAATGAAGTCATGGGGTGAAGAAATTGTAAGTAAATATACACATTTTCTCATTACTATTCTTTAAATTTTCCGTGTTAAGATTTTCCTCGAACTTTGGGCAGAAATCAAGCGAAAGCCCATGTTGCAATCCAGAGTGGCTGCTCATCATCTACTACCTGATGCCGATTCCGCTGGCCCTGGTGTCCATGAAGATATTATATTTGACGAAATGATCGCGCAATATCGAAGGCTTGGTGCACGAGCAGAAGACATGATCGTTCATCAGGTGTGCAGTGAAATTGAAAGCGGTTTAAAATCCCACCTGGGAAGTACATCGTTCGTGCAATTTATTTACTTGAGGTGCTAGAATCCTGTACTTACCGTACTTACCTTTGTTTTATACGATAGACTGATGAACTCAGGACCAAGTGACGATATATCGTTGTCTCAAACACTCCTGGCCCCGGTCGCCCTCCTCTCATCTCATCTGACTTTCCTTCGCACGACGCTTCCCCAGTCCACTCTAACGAATCTGTACAGACGTATAGTAGCTCGCCTATCAGAGCACATCCTTCAGCGTCAGCTTATATATCGCGGACAATTCGAACAACATGAAGCCAGGAAAATATTGGCGGAATGTGAATTATGGGCTCGAACTTGTCACGGCGCATTGCACGGAGGGCTCGGTGGTGGACACGAGAGAGTTGATGGTCCTTGGAGAAAGCTAATCCAAGCAGCGAAAGTTGCTGGCGCTGAGGGTGAATCGTTTTCTGCGATAGCCGACGCAACGTTTGGTTCACTGACGGATGAACAATGGGAAACTTCGATGATTCAGATCACGGGTAATGTGGAGATGGGAAGAGCGGAAACAATGAGTATACTGAAACGTCGGTCAGATTCCAGTCGTTAATGCCTGGCCCTAACATTACCATTTACGCTACCTGTTAATTCGTTCGTTTAAAGCGAAGTGTCTCGCCGAAATAATATGTATGAAACTCTGAGCTTCGCTAGTTGTACGTTCTCATGAATGCACAGTATACTCAACTTTTGGGAAGCTTTATTTCCGTCCACACTCCTACGCCCAATTCCGCATAATGACACTCCACTATTCTTATAAAAGTTTGATAGTAGGACGGGTTTGGAGCTGCTTGGGACGGGGGCATCCATCTCAATAAGATGATAATTGTCAACTTAAGGTAATTCTGCATCTCCCAAAAACCCAGAAAATAACAGGAGTTATTTTGTTTGTTAGTACTGAGGTCCTGTACATATCGAGATAGCTTTTGGAGCAGACCGTGTTAGTGAGGCACCCCTAAATTCTAACGGGTGCCTCTGAGATGACTTCTTGCTTTTATTTTACAATCAACCGAGCAGAACCATAAAGAGTGGTTTAAACTTGGACTGGTTGAATTAGAGACTAAGAGAGCTTCTGAAGCCCAGGAAAGCCTTAACTCCACAGGGTCAGGCTGCCAATACCTGTTTATTTTCTTGTGAGGTCAATCGATCATTCATAGTAAACCGCCGACATTCATAAATTCGATATTTATTATCTCTCTGTAACAAACCTGAACACTACTGGTGTTACGTTGTGGATCCAAGAGGCCCGACATAAGTATGCTCTTTTTAAAAGAAAAAAAAGACGTTATGACAATGTACGATACAGTGGAGAAGCCAAGCGAATACTATATTCCAAGCCAGCAGGCTGAACACCACAAATTCAATTATATCGTATACACAATCCCATCACTGAGCATTAATTCGTTGGCATCTTGCATAATAAGGCAGGCTGCTGTTGCTTCGGCGGTCCCGTACAGGGTATCAGTCCCTAAACCTTCGTTTACCATCTCAAGAACATCAGTCAAGAATGCTTGTTCTACTCCGACCAAGCGATGTTTCCAGATACTGGCAACTCGGTCGCGCCACATTGCTAGCCTGAGTACAGAAGTACGATCGATGATCAATTTAATCAACTGAAATGAAACACGAACCTCCCCGGTTGGACGTCTCCAGTAACGCCCGAAATAGAAGGTACTGGCTGGGTCTCTGGTTCCATCTGAACATCTTGGCTCTCGTCCCCCCAAATCGGATCTATCAAGGCACCCGTTGGAGGAATCGTTCTTGCCTGAGCAGTAGGTCCTGTTGAGGGAATTGTCATTCGCTCGACTTGTGGGTTCATTTCGTCTTCACTTCCATCACTATCATCATCGCTACTATCCGCATCGTCTCCTTTGCGTACCGCTCCCCCATCATTCAACTTACGCTTCTTCCTGCGGACCCGTTTGGTCACTTCTTTGAACAAAGCGAACCGCATGATCAATTCGGCTTGTTGTGCATCTTCCTCCTCGACTTTGGCCGACAGCCGGGCTTTTGCGTGTGCTGTAGCGAGACGAATTAAGGTTTCAAGTGTTCGAGCTGTGAGTGGGGAAGTCTGACGAAGAGAATCGTCTATAATTATTCCACAGGATAAAGGACGTCAATTCAGCTCACCTTTTTGCGATTTCCTTCCATACCCTCGTTTCGAATCTTAGCGTAGACCTCGACAATATGGTCAGCTGCTCTCTTCGTCAGGATTGGAGCTGGCTTGCTCTTGGCATATTGGATATACTTCTTAACAAACATAATGTTTAAAATTTCCTTTTTCTTCGGCTTGCTGCTACGAGTTTGCCTACCCGAAGGATTTGCGACACCAATATGCAAGAGAGGATCAAATTTCTCAAACGGACCTGCATCCACTGCTTCGCTGTGGTTAGCGATGCCGGGACCATCCACGGATAATGGTTGCGAGAGATTATCATGACATGGTGTACCCTCTTCAACGCCTGGAGGGAGGTAACGATGCATCCGAAGGACATGGTCTGCGATCATACGATCACGAGTTTCATCAACATCATCGGTCACAATGAAAAGCAAGTCAAAACGCGAAAGTAGAGAATCAGGTAACGCAATATTTTTATGTGGATCTTTGTGAATATCATACTACATCATGAATGTTAGATGTTATAGTTCGGAAAACAGACATAAGGACTTACCTGGCCATAGATCGGATTGGCCGCTGCAACGACGCTGCAACGGGCGTTCAAACTGGTGTGAATACCGGCTTTGGCGATCGTCACCGTTTGCTGTTCCATGACTTCGTGAATGGCAACTCGATCTATGTCTGACATCTTGTCAAATTCATCAATACAGACTACTCCTCGGTCAGCGAGAACCATCGCGCCTGCTTCTAACCTTCGCTCCCCGGTTTCTTTATCAGTTGTAACTGCAGCAGTCAACCCAACACCGGAACTTCCGCGCCCGGTGGTGGCTATTGCTAATGGTGCCGTTCCGAGCACGAAACGAAGTAATTGAGATTTGGCAGTTGAAGGGTCCCCAACCATGAGTAGATTGATGTCTCCTCGAATGTGCGTTCCATTGGGCAAGTTTTTTTCGGCGCCTCCTAGGAGGAGGAGAAGTATAGCACGCTTAATATACTCATGTCCGTAGATAGAGGGCGCAAGGGATTCGTATAGAAGAGTGAAGATGTTTGAACGTTTGGACAGTTGGTTGATCGTACGAATGTCGGTGTCCGTGAGTGGGGTCTGGGCAATTCCACCTCCAATTTTGGAGGATAGAAGATTTATGTTGTTTGCAAGTATTAATGATCTGTAAAGAGCTCAGTTCGGCGATAGACGGAACTCCAAACGAGACGCACTTGAATGCGCCGCCTGATCCTCCGCCTATGCTTTGATATACACCCACAAGCTGAATACGGTCACCGGGTTTGCATTTGTCAACTAGATCTCCATCTAAGATCACATCGGTACTCCGAGGCAGTTGCCCAGCTGGAGCTCGCTCAGGCATTTCCTGGATGCTTATCCGTTGGTGATCTCTAAAAGTACACAAACCATATTCTGTTTGTAACTGATGTCCCTCGTCATCAGTTTGGGGCGTGACAGAAGAGGTTGGGGGTTGATTAGACGTGGATGTGGTAGCGTCCCTGTATTCTCGTGAATGAAAGATTTGTGTCTCGGGGCAATAGTGAATAGATTTCAGCATTTTAGGCCGAACCAAAGAACAGCGGGTGATGATACCCTCCAAAGATATCATTTTTCCCAGCTGGGCTGCATGAAGCGTTCGGGGGCTGACGTGAAGATCCCCAAATGACCCGCTCAAGCCAATCTTGAATATCTTTTCATTTATATCGAGCTTCTCTTCATCATCTTGTGCTTGTTTTATTACATTCTCTAGAGCGTGTTCGAAGGCAGGAAGATAATCAACAGGTTGTTTGAGAAGGCCGTCTGCGAAATCACGGTTATAGTCGCGTAAATCATCGATGTTAACGATTAGACGCGTCTGGTCGTTTCGGAGCATCCGAGATATATCATCCTTGTAGTTATAGACGGTGGAATCAGAACTCAAGAATTCTTCCAGAACGCGAGTTCTATCGCGCATCTGGTCATCCTGAGGAACAGATTCGTCAAGAAAGGACATTGTGAGTTTGTTGAGAGCAGAGCCTTCTCTTGAAGTTAGTAGTGAACGTAGGATGTGCCTTGGACGCGTTGATTAGTAATAATCTATTCCCGCGCCACATTACTTATCATTTCTTGTTTGTGGCAGTATCTAATAATATATATTTCATTTTTGTGATATATGTTTTTGATCACTGATCATAATGGATCTTTACATTAATTAGTAATTATAGATATTTATTTGTACAACTGTGCAAAAGTGGTGTGTGACAAAACGATGCGACACTTACCCCGATAACACCGGTCTTCACATGTACACCGCCGACCCATACGACCTGTTTCCCCTTGTTCTTCTTCCACCCCTTATCGCCTTCGTGCTCGAACCATATCAGGGTTCTAGTGTGCTGCCTAATAATGAGCTTTACTCCAATGGGTGCAATATAGTCATCCCCGCCGAGTGCCTTGCGATTCGGAAAGTTTGATACCGATGATTGGTCATGGCAATATCAAACCACCACAATCCATCCTGAAATGGGTCACGAACTTGCCAGGTCATGTTAAGTGTTTAGCTTAAGATAATTTCATTCCGAAACCAGTTGTCGTATTGCTCAACTGTACAAGAAAGTAAAATTGTTAAAAGGAATGTGGGTGTATTATAGACTATTCAACGAGCGTCCGACCAAAAGATATGGCAATATTGATCAAGAAAATATTTGAAAGGTGATCAAAGTAAGTGGGTATTGAAGTATGGCTGTTTTACGATAGGGGACCCGGAGAAATCACGAGTGCTGTCACAAATAATCAGCTGGGCAAAGGGGCCTGGCAGGGAACTCACTGTTCTGAGGCAGTACCTTGTTTTACATCCGCGGATATCACATCCAACCTTTCCCCACTCAGTCGCGAGCATCAAGCTCCGCACGCCTCCAGTCTGTATTGCCACGGGCGTCATTCTCAGACCGCCAGTCTTTGTTTCCGCGAGTGTTGATTTCAGACCGCCAGTCTTTATTACCGCGAGTATCAAGTTCGGACCGCCAGTCTTTATTACCGCGAGTGTCTAGCTCGGACCGCCAGTCTTTGTTGCCACGAGTGTCTACTTCAGACCGCCAGTCTTTGTTGCCACGGGTGTCAATTTCTGACCGCCAGTCCTTATTTCCCCGGACGTCCAAATTCTCCCGACGCCAGTCGATACTTCTACCTGTCTGCTCCTCACGCTTCCAGTCTCGGTTACTGCGCTTCCAATCCGTATTTCCGGCCACTGGTTCAGCAGCCTACCACAGACTCAGCACACTTGGTCATGAAGACAGATAGAGTGGAGACGAACTGGTAGGGCTGATGTCACAACCAACAAGAGAGAAAGTACGGCAAGATGTCGGACGCTAAAGAGCATGGCGCAGATAGTTTGTTAATGTGGGGACAGCGTGAGCGATTTATCGAGTTGTGGAGTATACCATTCTTCGGGATTGCTTTTATACATTGCTCATGACTGAGAAGATCAAGCCGAAATGTTGGAACTCGGGATAGAGGGGGTTGTCGATCCGCTTTGCCGCATGCGGCATCTTTTGCACCTTGTTACCACGATTCACATGGTGCCTGTGTGACGAAGCGTAGCGGGCTCATCTCCTCCGTTGTCAGAATGTAACATGTCTCCGCTCATTGCTACCCGACAAGATGCTTCTTCGATGTCCCCATATGAGTCCCCGCGCAAACCCAGATCATCGTGAAAATTTTCATCATGTCAGAATAATGCAATAAACAGGCTAACCTCGGGTTCCCACCGCACCACCTATGTATAGCGCGGAAGTTTTGGTAGCGTTGATCGGTTTGCCCAGATCCCCGGTGCCTTGAAAAGTATACACATGTATGCTTTAAAAGTTTCCCATTCATTACTAGCTTCGTTGTGCCTTGGGAATACTGTTTAAGGGGAGAAAAGACACTGTAACCGGAATTTAAATACCCTTAGTGTTCGGATGATGTACTGACTATCGGCGTCATGTTATTGCTTGGTAAGAACCTATCGAGTAATAAAATCCGTGATAACTGGGGAGTTCTGAGGAGTGGTTCCATTGGACCGTTAAGATGTTCTTAGATCTTGAATGAGTAGTTTCGTTCCCACACGAAGGATGGGCGGGTTCTCAGGCATAAGGATGGCTAAAATCTCCGCATCGTTACCCATTCGATGGGCGATTGATTAGAACGAACGTTTACCAATCCTCGTTCAACAGGCTGTCGTGGTCAGGCTAAAAATTGTTTGCTGTCTCAAGAGTATTGTTGGATTGGGACCCAGCTCCTGACAATTTTCTGGCTGTTGGTATGATGGGAAATGATTGAGCGAATTCATGCTGCCACAATGAGCACGACCGTGGTTATGTTCAACCGGATGACAATAGCCCCGGGATAACTACCATTTTGACGTCATCTGCCATTAATATACCTGGAAGTCCCCTTTTGCGATGATCTATGAAAAAGAAAAGGCATTAATGGGGGTCAGACCGAAAGGGGCGTGATTAAGAAAAATTTAAATCGACCACAAAACTGGTAGTCATACTTATTGGGTTTCTGCATCAGGATAAAACCTTCCTTCTCCGACATGTGAAGAAAGGTGTTTGAGCAGATAATCGCATTGATAAAGCAGTGAGTGATAGATCATGAAAAGTGGTGTCACAAGTATGATACAGAATTATGGGATCAATCCTGCGGGAGGTAAGAAAAGGTCAGGACACATAAGATAGAAGGAACTGAGTAACATGCCCATAGTTTAATGAGGCCGTCCCAAGACGCGGTTATTACTTTTGACTGGTAAAAATGACAATGGCCGCGTCGGCTGTAGCACCACCATAGAAAAACAAACTTGCTTACTGTTTCATGCGGCAGCCATTCGTGGGCAATGACAACTTTTGAATGAGCTTTCAGGCGGGATTTGATACGCCCTGTTTTCCAATCCCAGAAAACAACATTGCCCTCACCATCCCCACTACTTATCCATTTTCCATCGGGAGAGAAGCCAACTTGACATGCATACCCAGCAACAGAATGGCCCGCGAACCTTTTTTTGCGGTTTTGGCGGAAGTTATCTGTACTGTATACCAAAATTTGATTGTCAAGTGATTGAGCAGCGAAGTATTTTTCTACAGGAAAAACATTTATGGTTAGTGTCGTCTTGTGACATGAATTTTTAGTGTGACATACTTGAAGGATGGAGAGTAACTGCGGGCATAGAGTGCATGTGCGGTTCGGCAATATATTTGATGACGACAGGAATATCGAAGTCCCAAGCCCGGATTGTTTTGTCGTCTGACGTTGTTACGAATCGTCGGTTCTCATCAACAAAAGTGATGGAATTCACTGGGCCGAGATGTTGATCATACTCCTGTGTGATCTCTCCAGAGTTCATGTCATACTAAATATATACTATCATGTGGCGTCGCTCTCCCAAAAAGGATTAGAGTGGTGCATACCTGTACTATCTTCTTGTCCGACATACCGGCAAGGAAGATGTGTTGTTTATCCTGATCAGGATGGAAGCGGATGACATAGGGTATTTTGCCGTTGCTAAAGCGTTTTAAGCATTGTCCAGTCTCCGTATCCCAGAGTTTCATCTGGCGGTCGTAGCCACATGAAAGGAACTGACGTCCATCGTTTGAAAAAGATACATCCTTGACAGCCTTTATATGACCATGGAACGTACGTAGACAGTTTCCATGTGTATATACGTCCCAAAGCTATTACCAATCGTCAACGACATATATGTGAAGAGTTTGTAAGATACGAATACCTTGATTTTTGTATCCATAGATCCACTGAGAAGTAGATGTCCTGTCTCCGGAAATGTACGGATAACGGACACTCCCTGAGTATGTCCAGTCCATGTGTGGATGCAGACTTTGGGAATAAAACAGTCTTGGGCGCCTGATTCCGAGGAAAGGTGTGGCGCCTCCGCAAGAGGTGCTGACATGTACGTCCGGCCTTGGTAGTCGGTCATAGTCTTGCCATGGAACACTGAAGATTCTTGACCAAATGCACCGCGTTTTGGCTTTGCTTTCTTTACAGTAAACTCTAATTCA
The DNA here is from genome assembly GCA_015584075.1 of Collybia nuda. Taxonomy (NCBI): domain Eukaryota; kingdom Fungi; phylum Basidiomycota; class Agaricomycetes; order Agaricales; family Clitocybaceae; genus Collybia; species Collybia nuda. Next base: position 56,378 of record MU150343.1, read on the forward strand.
GGCTCATCTTCCGCTTCATCGTCTAGGTTATCCCCTTCCACCCCAGCCAGAAAGTTATTTTGAGGTTCCTCGCCCTCCCATGTTGCCCATGGCCCAACATACGACCCATCACCATCAACAACCTCGAGGTCACCCTTCTGCTTCCGCTTCCTTTTCAATTCATTTCGTTGCTCCCTGGTAGAGCGCATTGTATCTATGGTCGCGTATCCGTTTGCTTGTGCACTCTCTAATGACCCTAATACGGAAGGGGCGTTAGGATCTATGGAAGGATTTGCAGAATAACCAAGAATTGCATGGGTTAGATGTTGCGAACGAAAAGCATGGTCAGACATGGATTGTTCTTCGACATGGCCAGCGAGCGCATTCTGATTTAGAAACCGATTTCGGTCACCAAACGGATTCTGTGGTCCCTGCACTGGAAGCATCATATCACTATAGGGGATATTCACATTCATTTGTGTGTCTGTAGGCCGTGTTATCAATGATGTTTGGTTAAGAGGATCCTGAAAAGACATTATGTTCGATGCTATGTCTACACGGAGGGGTTAGTACACTCACTTCGGAAAGGACATCGGGTGCTGCTTGGGTAATGGGTAGAGTGATGTTTTCGTCGACTCGAAGCTTCTTCGTTGATGGTAAAGAGGATAAGCCAAAGGCATCTTTTGCTAATGTAACAGGATCCTCATCTTCACCTGAAGAATAACCAAGAGCCAGTGACATGGAAGAAAAAATAGTCAGTTATATGCACAATGTTGGATGAACTTGGTATAGTAGTCGCTTGGAAGTCACGGTCACATCCCCGAAAAACAAAGATCTGTGACAACTCTGCCATACAACCCACTGCCAATCGCTCTTCTTCTTTCACCATCCCATTGGCATCTTATGATTTCATGATTTTATGCTCATATGGCAGAAAGAAATCTTGGTCGACCCTGGACCGACGAAGAAGGTGGAAATATATTAGTACCTACCTCATGTTTTCATTTGGCTGACTCGGTCCTTGTCTTCAAGATACATTGCTTACTGCCGCTGTTAAGGTTCACGGAGAACAAGATAATTGGAAAACTGTCGCTCTCTCAGTTCCCGGAAGAACGAATAAGGCTTGTAGGAAGGTAATATGAAAACGATCTGACCTCGTAATAGGTGTTGACAGCTCCATCTTAAGCGCTGGTTGCATTCCCTATCACCTACTATAAGGAAGTCTGCATGGACTTCTTCGGAGGATAATTTACTTCTTGACCTATACAACCGTCATGGTGCAAAGTGGTCGACAATTGCCCGAGCGATTCCAGGCAGGACAGATGATGCCTGCTCAAAGCGATACAGGGAAGCGTTGGATCCCAATTTGAAGAAGCATGAATGGACTTTCGAAGAAGACGAACACCTGATGAAGCTCTACGCAGAACATGGAGGAAAATGGGGACAGCTTGGTCAAGAACTGCAACGCAGTGGGCTGGGGTGTCGAAATAGGTAACAACTCAAAGTCATGTCCTATTATTCATCTCTAATACACAATAGGTGGCGTCTTCTTGCCCGAAAAGCAATGAAAGTTTTGTACGATCCAATATCTACTCACTCTCAAGACGCGCAGGGACAAGGTGAACTACAAGCTAATACATCACAAGAGCAACCCCAATCACATTGGCCTCCATATTATCCGCCCGAAGCCTACCACTGCCTGTCACAAGTTGAAAAGACTGGCGAGGATCATCGATTCACGGCACAGGACCTCACAATAATGTCTGTTTCCCCTGACATAGCTCCTTTTCAGTTTTCGTCTTCGTCGCTTAGCGCCGCGTTATCCGATCCTCCTCCAAATCCCAGACCACTGCCTCCTATACAAGAATCAGACCCTCCTCCATCTGCATCACCTTCACCTTACAATACTTACTCAGATGATTTTTTCCATGACCAAATGTCGCAGGACGACTTCCCAATTCAAGACCAACTGGAACTCGCACGTATATTGTCCGGCACTCACTTTGACTCTCAGGGTTTCATTGTCGGAGCTCAGAATTTACATACCAATCCACCCGGTGACTTGGTTCCCGGAATCATATATGACGGATGGGACAATCTTCTCCCGGATATTATTACATTGCCTTCCACTCACATGTCATTGCAAAGTTTACCAGGCCTCCCAATTGATCACCACAATCTCCCTGATGACATATCTTCGACGCTTTCCACGCCTTCTTTCTTTCATACATCTCTATCTACTTCCTCCAGTCCCAATGCCCCTTCCCCCATTGAGCTTTCCCCAAACGAACACGATTTAGGATCACTCTTATTTTCACCTGACCTTCAATCCCAACCTCAAAAAAAGGTACACCGAAAAGCACTCAAAAAATCCACGAAGCCACCAGGGCCAGCTCGTCTATCGTCAATGTTACCCCTGACCCCCGAGTGAGTCCTAGATTTTCGTGTTTAGTCGTATTTCTGAATGATCTTTAGTCCTTCCGTCCGACCATATGCATGTGGTAGGGGAAAGTGTTGGCCTGCAGGCGCGCCCGAAAGCTCTGCACGTTTTGCCACATCTAAGGAACTTTTTGATCATAGCAAAATCGATCATGCGCATGATCCTCCAGGGGACAAGCCATTCAGATGTGCCTTGGCGGGTTGTGGTAAATCTTGGAAGGTGTTATTCATTCTTTATCTTTTACGACGTTTTTCTAAAATCGAAGCAGAGTTTGAATGGTGTTCAATATCATCTGCAAATGTTATTTCAACTATCTATTACAATTCGACGCAATTCTAACTGTTATTATGTAGCTCAACAGCCCACTTTCGAACGGCGCTCTCGTCTAACTTTTTCTCCCAAAGAGTAGTAAAAAACTTGGGTCGATCCCTTGTAGCGTCAGGATCCTCAGGTGAGATGGACTCCAACGACGAAGCCAAGCGGATACACGTTTGCCATCATCCACAATGTTTTAAAGCATACCGGCAACCCAGTGGTCTTCGGTATCACCTCCGGCATGTAGGTGACATTTGTTTATTTTGGAAAACTGAACTTACATTTAAACCTAAAGGGCCATCCACAAGAGATGCCTGCACAGCTCAATGTCGTACCTCCAGCTTTAGCACGTCAAATGCCTTCCAAAACTAGGAAAATGCGAAGAAAAAACTCTGGGGACGGCAACGCTTAGCATTACCGCCCCTTCCTACAGGGGGCTTCTACACTGTGACCCGTCGACCGATAACAGCTTCTGCCTGACCAGGAGAACTACAACAGGGTCCAAGATAGCTTCATTAAATTCGAAGCGAAACCGCTGTCTCGTCTCGGAAATATATCTTCCGCCAACCCACTGCTTTTTCATGTAACTTGATTGGTATCTATCTTAATCAACAATTTAATAGGTTAACCATTATCACATATCTAGACACATGTATAACTATCACATTGTATAGTAGGCTGTCTACTTTTAATATCAAGGTTTCTTGTGCACTGTTTTTTGGGTCCTTAACTAATTGAAGTATGTGCCACTGTCCTAGGTAGTGGTTGCCCTCTGTTTTTTTTTTTTCAAACATGAGGAGCTGGTTGTGAGAGGGAGTTCAAGTATCACCAATACCTTGATTATAAGATGTTTTGATTTCGAACGCCACTGGCCCTGGTACTTGCTGGTATAACACGTTACAGCATCTTTTCAGCTTATCAGTATCCCCTCTGGAAATGACTGTTACAACAGTCGAATCTCCTCGAATCTCCTTGTTATGTAAATTACATTCTGTCGCCTACCGACATCCATCCAATCCTTGGTTACTGAGACCATACTACCGTCCACCAGCCCCAAATTGGTTGGCCCTAGGTTACGTCAGTAATTGTCGGCATAAAAATTGAACCAGCGTACAAGTCTCTCAGACTAGGATCGGCCATTATTTCATCCATTGAAGGCATGTCGCCTTGTTGAACGCGACTCATCTATGGCCAATGTGGTCAAGTAAGGGAGACAACAAAAAAACCCTTACGTACCATGTCAGCAACACTAGGATTTTGTAAAAGACTAGCAAGGCCTCCATTGGCCGCCATCTGCTGAGCCATGGCCATCATCTGAGGGTTGTTCATTATGCTGGCAAGATCAGGCATGCCACCACCCCCTCCACCCAGGCCTCCCATTCCCCTGAACATGTCAGCCATCCCCCCCATTCCCCCAAGCCCAGTTGCACCCCCACCTGCTGGAGCCCTTGTGTTGCTGGAGGGGTGTGGGCCATCATCAGCTACAAAAGGTGGTGGTCCCTCGTCATCATTGGGTATAATTCGTGCCTGAGCATTTTGAACACCCGATTTCAAACTCGCGTTAGTCGGATCCACTTTGAGCCCCCTTTCGAAGGCACTGAGAGCCGCTTGGAAATCTCCAAGCGAGTATTGGGCATGCCTAGGAATAATGAGAACAAAACGACTCCAGATATACATAAAATGTGTACCCGAGCCTATGATACGCTTTGACGAACTGAGGGTCAACCGATATGGCCTTCTCGGCATCACCGACTGCAGCGAGATGATCGCCTTTGCTGGAATAAGCGGCGGCTCTGTTGGAATAATAGACTGCATTTGTGGGATCGAGAGCGATCGCCCCATTATATGACTCTATAGCATCATCGAATTTTTTGCTAGTCATTTGGGCATTTCCAGTCTGTTTGAGCTTCTCAGCCTGGACCTTATCTGCCGGTGACGATATTTGAGATTTAGACGTTGAAGGGGGTGAAGAGGGTGATTGGACTCCAGGACCGATTTTGTCGCGAGTTTTGATGAAAACATCGAATATTGTTTGGAGAGTCGCAGGCTTCACATTAAGTTTTTCAGCTTGTTGTTGATTAGATGGGTCGACTCCGAATGCCTCCCCAATACACTGGACTATACACAGGTAAGATTAGCTGCCCAAAAAGGTAGTAGGCAACAGTAATCTAAGACGCACTGGCAACCTCAAGACTCTCCTTATCGTCTGCCTTCACGGTTCCATCATCAATAGATTGGTTAAGAAATTCGATAATCGAATATACGAGCCGCTGCTGTTTTTCGGACATGATAAGTGATAGTAGTAAGTACGAAGACCTCTCCGCCTTTGAAAAGCAACAGACAAAAACAAAGTGTTGGCGTCAAAGCAAACAAAGTTACAAACGAGTTGATCTTTCGATTTCTTGAAACGAAACTCTCATTTGGTATTTGGGCACTGCGTCGAATATGTTTTTCTGTGCAATCTCTGGAGAGCCCCCGCAAGAGCCCGTTGTATCTGCAAAATCAGGAAAAGTCTATGAGCGTCGGCTCATACTTAAATACATCACAGAAAATGGAACTGACCCAATTACTGGCGATAAACTCGATGAAGCAGACCTTATAACTATCAAAGCAAGCACGTTTCCATCTCTTATTACAGTAATAAGTCAGATATTAACTACTTTGACCAGGCCCTGAAACAGCAGCCCCTCGTCCGCCGAGTCAGACGTCTATTCCGGCGCTTCTCCATACCCTTCAAAATGAGTGGGACGCCCTTGTCCTCGAAACGTTCGCTTTAAAACAACAATACAACTCGACTCGGCAAGAGCTCAGTTATGCATTATATGCTCAGGACGCGGCAAGCCGTGTTGTGGCGCGTCTTATGCGCGAACGTGACGCCGCTCGAGAGTAAGCTTTTCTCAAGCTATGGTGTGTATGGTTAGAACTGACGTCTTTTTAGGGCCCTGGCAAATGTCCAAGCCACAATGGGCATTGTACCTTCCGCGGCTGGAGAAGATGTCGATATGGTGGAAGATGGCATAGCTGAGGAAGGCCTTCCCGCCTCCATCGTCGCCCAGATTGACGAAACACATCAAACACTTTCCGCGGCTCGCAAAAAGAGAAAACCACCTGCGGGGTACTCCAACGCTGCCGAGGTCAAGACATTCACCGCAAAGCACACCATACCGTCCCTACATTCTTCTTCCCCAGCGGGAATCACGTCTCTCGCCGTGTCACGCACCACTCCTTCGCAGTTCCTGACTGGCGGAAACGATAAAGTTGTTCAACTGTATGATCGGGATACAGACAAAGTTTTGGCTTCCCTCAAGGGTCATACCAAAAAAATTAACCACGTTGCATTCCGCGAACGGGATGGGGATTCTATGTTGGTGATATCCGCAGGTGCGGATAAAATTGCGAAAATATGGTCCCAAGATGCCGCTTCTGAAGAATTCGCTCCGAAGAACACCATCAGGACACACAAGGGTGAACTCACAGGCTTGGCTGTCCACCCCACGTCCACTATTATGGCGCTTTCTTCGGCCGACAAAACCTATTCATTGCACGACTTGACTAATTTCACTCAAGTTTTTCGATCAGCACCCTCAGATGAGGCGTTCACCTCACTTTCCATTCACCCAGATGGAACTCTCCTCGCGCTCGGTACACCCACTTCTACAATACAAATTTATGATGTTCGAACAGGTGCGATTGCCGCATCCCTCACACCACCAGATGGTACCCCCTTCACCGTCCATACTCTGGCCTTCTCAGAGAACGGGTACCACCTCCTTGGGCCTAACTCCCTCTCGTCGGTCGCCATATGGGACCTGCGCAAACAAAAGACAGCCCATACGATTTCTCTAGGTGAGGATTTCAAAATTAATAAGGTACTCTACGACACGAGCGCGCAGTTTCTCGGTGTGGCTGGAAACCACGGGGCACGGGTGTTCGCACACAAATCATGGGAAGAATTGATTAAACTTGACGAGGGAGGTGAGGTGACGGATCTTGCCTTTGGAGAGCAGGGCAAAGAAATCTGGGGCACCACCGGTCGGGAAGTCAGAATTTGGGGGCTCCCTGCCTAAAATTTCCTTCAAAATATTCTGTATCTCGTGCTTCTCCATCTACCTAAACACTGTGGTTTCTCGTAAATCAGCAATATAATGCGAATTTTCAGGAGTCACCCTCAGTAAAAAGTAAAGATATGCTTAGTCAGTCTTTAGTCCAAGAATTTAACAAAGTCAAAGAAAAGTCACAAAAGTCAGTAAAAAAGGTAATCAAAAATCTTGATTCTATTAACTTTCAATGTGGATTTGGCCATTTGGGAGGAAATGAATGGCTTATAACTACTTTGGGTTGACTATTGACAATTACGTTTGGGTAAAATTATATCTCATGACTAAAGTTTGACTGCATTTTTTCCTGAGTCGCGCACAAAAACCCTTTTTTTGTTGCAATATCCCAACACTTGGTGTCCTTTCTGTTCATGAAGTATCCATGTCATTGCGGTCATTTTGAGTATATGTACAACAGTATAATGTGAGTAAGTAATGTGAGAGGTACTAATGCCAATATGGGATGTTGAATATGAAGGAGATAATGGTAATGCAACGTAAAAGTGAGAAAGGAGTGGAATAATTGTGATACAGATGGTGTGTGTGGAGTCATCAGTCATGGATCAAAAGTCAAAGAGTCTCTACCCTGGAGCCCCCGGGAGAAAAAGGGTATCGAAGAAGGCGATCACCAATTTTTGGGACCAATCGTTTGACCCTCAGCCAAAGTACGGAATGGGATACCATTCGCATCAGCTGTGTCCATCCATACACTGACAGAGTAACGGACGTCAGATACGTATTCTGACATAACGACAATCGTGTACTTACGTGTTTCCCCACCAGATGACCTCGAAACCACCCTTGGGATAGAGGACGGCAAAGAATATGATGATCATGCTTATCGCGACACCAGCGTCGAGGGCAGCGGATAGGATATAATTGTAACGCATCCACCATCGGAAGCGCCAGCGACGCACGCAGAAATTGAAGATAAAGCCGACAAGACCCCTTGAAATGTAATTGATACCACTGCCAGGTGGGATGGCACCAAGGCCAGCAAAGCATACTGGGATATTGATATAACGCCAGAAAGAGAGGGGGAAGCGACGAGCAAGGAAATAAAAAGGAATGGGGGCAAGAGCACCAATGGCGAAGAACCACAAGAGTGCCGAGTACCTAGAGAGTAGTGCTTAGTTTTGGATTGTTAAGAAGAAAAAAGGCGAAAACTTACGGGGCTCCGGGACTGAATAGGTGAATGGGTCCAATTCCACCCCATATCAAAGAAGCAGTGGCGTATGTATTAGATGAATAGCACCGGAACCCGTCTTTCTGCTGGGGTGTGCAGATATCTTCGATATTATTTAACATCCACGTTTGCACCGCTGTCACGACGAAGCAGCTGATAAAGGCTGCCACGAGTTGAACGGTGAACATCATACGAGGAGGGACTTTCATATAGTGACCAAGCTTTAGGTCGGCAGCAAAGGTAACAGCCTGGTTTGTGCCGATGTAAGCGATGGCTTTGAAAAGCATGTTGGCAATGGGGCGACCAGGGAGCATGTAACCAATGATCAGCTCGTGCATGACTTGGGTTGGCACCTGTTGATTCGTGATCGCCTGGAGCATCGAAAGAGGAATGCATAATACGACAGAGAGTAAGAATGCAATGATCGCGGCCCAAGCTGGCAGTTGAGTTGGATAAACTTCAACGGTGACACATAGAATGATGAGGCAGATGGCGCCTAGAGAGGCATACCACCACATAGGAACTTCCGGATAGTATTGCATCAAACGAGAATGGACATCTCGCTCGTCCTTGAGTGAACTACGGAAACGGCGCATGATATCACGGCGAAACCACACTGTATAGTTGCAACTGTGTCAGTTAAAATCAAAAAATCGCATAGAAATTCACATACAAAAGGTATGGACAAAGACTGCCACAAAAGAAGCAAAGGCGACGCCATAGGCTAGGCAGAGAGTGACTGCCATCAGTAGAGGGGAATAGGCCTCATAGGCAGCTTGATCGAAGAATCCCTCAGGTGTGACAATGTTTCTTGGCTGGTAGGGGGAGCCTGTGTTGTCGAAAGATACATAGGCGGAGATAGGAAGGAAGGCAGTATCCCATGTATTGGTGACTAAGATGGTTCGTTAAGTTTTATGTTTAACTGAAGAGAGTTTATCACTTACAGTAAAGGATGGGGGCGAGGATCCAGAAAACGCAGATAAACGAAAAAGTTGTGTTCATTTGAGACCACCACTAAATGAAAATCGATTAGTTCACGCTCACGCACAGAATATGTAGTGGCGTACCGGCGTTACCAAGGGGCTTCCAATAAAGGAAATCATTGACCAATCGAAGGTCAAGATACTCATGCCCAAGCCAGTGTTAGTCCCGAACAATGCATTAACAACAAGGTTGTTGGGAGCAATCCAGCAAACCCAATTGAACACGCTCAGCGCAGTGAACAAGTAACCAGGTACCCAGTACCAGATAAAGCTACATGCCATGGCAATAACAAAAAATCGTTCGCGAGTCATGTGGCCACGATCACGCTTGCCATAGTTCTTGTGGAGAGTATTGAAGAGGGCAGAATTGACCAAGGCGCCGGGCCAGATCATACTCGAAGGCCAAACAACAAACTGCCGAAGGATTCCACCAAGCGAAAAGCCAATGATTTGGGAAGAAAGGCAAATTAAAATCTGATATCCGTAACTGATCGTCTGTCCATAAAAGATCTGTTGTGATAGGAGAGCATCTGTAGCATATGCCCCACCTACGACGACGTTAGCCATGACCGTGATACAGACGTGCTCCTTGATAGAGAAGGGTCCTGGATTCAGTGACCACGAATAACCAAAGGTCCTGAATATCGTTGTAGGAAGAATTTTCTCAAGGCCTTTGCCCATTGGCAATGACATCAACTGCGCTACGATACCAGTGATGTAGACAGATGGGTCTAGTTGAAAGTTAGATGACTGGCGTGACTACTTCCAAAATTAAGGAGAACGTACATCTCATGGAGAAAAGTTGATTCAATCCAGAAACAGCTATCGTAAAGAAGATGCCCAGGAACCACCTAAACGCGTCCATTAGAAACTGTTACCAAAAATACAAATGAGGCTTACATTCGAAATGTATTCACAGGCATCAGCGGGTCATCTATACTAGAAACAGCGGCACGAACTTCGGGATATGGGGACTCGCTAGCGTGGAATTATGAGAACAGAGGAGATAGGCGTGGAACGAAAATGCTCACTCGTCGAAGTCGATAGCAGTCGAATTTCGGGACTCAGCGCGCGATGTGGAATAGCGATCCGACTCATAGTTTGATTCGGCATCCACTTCAGATTGCTCGTATGCCATATGTAATTTCTTCTTTTGAAAGTCTTGAGAGACAATCGAGGGAGGTCCTTGCTTCAAATCATAATTGGGATCATTCAGATGTTCCATGAGAAAATCAACATCCTCAGGCACATCGGCCAACTGGCGAGGGCGGTAGATGGGAGCTGGGACTTGCTCAGCCCCACTGGCGTAGGCTCTGGACTCCTCCATAGGAAAGACTGGTGAAGCGGTCAAGGAGGGCAGTTGAAGGGGTAGGGGGACCACGGCGGGGAAGAGGAAGCGGGTGATTTGCAAAACGATACCTGATGTCTTTTTGAAGGACACCGGTTAGGGAAGGGCCAGAAATACGACCACCATCCACACAGGTCGATCAGTCCGAAGCTAACAGTGGAAATTTCAGGGTCTGCCCGAGACAATTAGACAATAGAGGCAACTTGAAGTTTAGCGTGTCCACGTTGCCCTTTCGAGACAAAAAGCCGGTAGGAGCTGAAGATCAAAATCAGGGGTGTACACGGACAGACCTCTCTGCTACATTATGTAGTCTTCCGGGATGGCCGACATCGAAAAGCTATGCGAGCTGTACTATACATAAGCATTCACAGCCGTCGAATTACAGTTTTCACATATAGCACAGGAATCATGCGCTTTGCTATCCTGCTCTGAGTATATTGAATACTCCAAAAGTAAACTGGAGAAGCGCAGGTTCCAGATGGATGTCTGATGAGGTTGAGATGAAGGGCGCCAGTCGTTATTGTTGTTATTGTTGTTCCGTGGCTGGGCTGTCTGTGCCAAGATCAGCTGGACAGTCTTTTTGTCTTTGTGAATGTCACCGGCCCGATCAAATCTTCATTTTAATCTTATCTTATCTTATCTGTATTATCTTTACACCACCCACAAAGCCTATATCGCTTCCAACCGTTGACTTAGACACCCTACATATACGAAAAATCAGTTTGGTATTATCTTATTTTTTTCAACACTTAACATTCCCCACGCGGAACATCGACTAGTCCAAACACTCCACAGGCTCTCAGGCTGCTCCGCTGGTGTTGTCACAGTATTGGTACGCTTCAGGTCGCTGTTCGAGCCCAGTTAACTGGAGGAAAACTGAAGGGGAAATTATTAGAAATATTATACATACAGGTAGGAGTTCAGCAAAGTCCGTCTCGGCGAAAGTTACATTGCAAAGGCTGGTCCTCTCAACTGCAAATCAACCCGTCCACCTTAGCTAATATGGTGCTCAAATTGGCAAAATGTCGCCGTGGCATGAGACCTCATGCTCCCAGCCTTAAAGCAGCACATGCCGAAATATGGCGTATTTGTGACACTCTATGGCGAGATCCTGCCGGTCAACTATTTAGAGGACAATTCTCCATACCACTAGCAACTCACTCTCAAAGTCGCACCCTGCCATTATGTCAACTACTCTGACGCAAACTATCAAGGCCACCCCCACCACGGCTTTCTCGCGACATGCAACACTCTCAAATGAAGGAGAGGACAAGCAAGGGGACACAGAACCCTATCGTTACTCGCATCTCCTCCCCCATTTCTCTCAAGACCATCACCCTGCCCTGGTTCCGTTCCGCCATATTGATCCCGGCCAGCGTGCTTTGGCTCATTCCAACCCCCGATCATTTCTCGACAGCGCTATTAGTATCACCCAGCTGACACCTGGCCTCGGTACAGAGGTTCACGGGGTCAATCTAGCAGCCTTAGATAGTGACGGGCGAGACCAAGTTGCCCTTGAGGTATCGTTGAATGATGTTTATATTGGTATCCGGGTTCACTACGATGTTCCCAGGTGGCGCGTAGGGGTTTAGTTGTATTTAGGGGTCAAGAAGAATTTATTGACAGCGGTCCTGACTTCTATCGAGCATGGGGCAGACACTTTGGACGGTGGGTGTCCCACTCTCGGCCTTAGCTTAAACTTATATGGTCCGAAATGGCTTTTGAAGCCTACATATCCATCCTACATCAGGACATCCCAAGGGATACCCGGAGATTCATTTGGTATACAGGCACGAGATACAAAAACTGGTTCACGGGAACGGAGGCTTATCAATAATCACAGAGATTCCAATTCAACATTTAACTACGAAATCGACGATAGTATCACAACGACGTTCTGGCATTCTGACGTGTCTTACGAGCTTCAGCCCCCCGGTCTTACTACCTTTTTCCTCCTTGCACAACCCACTTCCGGAGGTGACACGCTCTTCACGTCCCAAGTATCTACATTGAAGAAGCTGTCTCCGCAATTCGTCACCTTCTTACGCACCTTGAAGGCTGTGCATTCTGGTCTGGAACAAGCTGATTTTTCTAGGTCCGGTAGACGAGGTGGAATTGTGCGACGAGAGCCTGTGGAGAATATACATCCCGTTGTGAGAAGGCATCCTGTCACTGGGGAGGAAGCGCTCTACGTCAATCGACAATTTACTCGTCGCATTGTCGGATTAAAACGCGAAGAATCAGGTGCGTATTTTAATACAAAAGCGGCAGACCCAAAAATCTTGACGTGTGCCCAAGAGAATATTCTAAAATTCCTGTTTGATCATATCGACAAAAGTGCCGACCTGCAGGCTCGTGTTAAGTGGCAGCCGAATACAGTCGTCCTTTGGGACAACCGAGTCACCGCGCATGTGGGTCCAAGGTTAACATCTTAATGCATGAACAAAAATAACGAGATTCACAGTCTGCCATCGTGGACTACAAGGAGTCAAAGGAACGTCGCCACGGAGCACGAATCACCCCGCAAGCGGAGAGACCTATTCCCGCAGGAGAGGGTCTCGACCTTGGGGACTAACTATGGGAAATTGGAATGTAAAACTGTATTATTATTCCTCTGTACATTGTTATTTAGTATGTGTTGTTGATATATCTTGAGATGATCCCATTCTGAGTCAACATCACACGTTTATTAGCAATCAGAAGGTAGCCGATCATTCCCGTAACTTAGTGACACTTATTCCCTAACCTTCTTAAAATCTATATGGTTGAAACGGCCATCTATTATCTCGTGTTCTGTGGTGTCTGTATTACGGTTCTAAAGGAATTAAATGTTATCGTCGATGAACCATACATGGTATTTCCACTTTGCGTCACGACCATCGATTAAACCTGACATTCTGGAAAATTAAGGACGAACCGTTCCATGTCCCACAGGCTCAGGCCTACTGTCGTGGAGAGTTTGCGACATGGGATCCAAAAATTACTACCCCGCCTGGACTGTAAGTTTTCTTGAAACAATTTCAATGAACCTCCTGGAGGTAGGGCCGGAGCTCAATGAAATACGTCAGATATATCATGAGTCTGTTCTTGAAACGCGTTTTCATGTTCAAATGTACATTACCGATGTTACGACTCACAACAGTGTTGGCACTCATGTCGCTTCCACTTGTCCTGACGCATTTCCTATGTTTCAATAAACGCATGCGACCACCAACCTCGATCCTTTCTCCAACTATGGAAGCACTCATCCTGGGAGCATTTCCAATAGCATGGTTCTTTGGTTTCTTGTATTACACGGAAGTTCCGAGCCTGGTGTTAGTGGTAGCGACCGTTGTAGCAGCTACGGACGATCGGCATTGGCTTGCTGCCCTGGTGTGTCCATCCTGCCCTTCATGAAGAATGAGGCTGATCGAAGTCGAGTGGCAGCTGGGCCTCGTCAGCTGTACATTTCGTCAGACGAATGTGATTTGGGTTCTCTATGCATATGCATTGAGCCAGCTCACATACTTGCGGTTTAGACGTGCATCACCAGGTGCCGAACCCCCAAAGAAGCTTCATGATCCTCCTGCTCTAGCTGCTGGCCCAGGTATGTCCTTTGTATCGCCAATATCACAATCACAAGGGCTTATATGACGCAGGTGACCTTCTCCGATCAATTTTTAGTTTTCCTGCCGTTATTGCGGATATTTCTCCCTCTTTTGTACCATATGCATTCGTAGTTGCTGCTTTCGGAGGTTTTATAGTATGGAATGGTGGAGTAGTTCTTGGTTCGTCTGATTGACCGTGAAGTCGTTTATGATCTAACCTCCTTATGAAGGTGACAAGGCCAATCACATACCCTCGCTTCATATACCACAGTTATACTATTTTTTTGCTTTCTCAACGACTTTTGGATGGCCTGTACTTATCTCGGGACCTGGCGGTATTCGCGGCTTAATTTGGGGCGTATCAAAGCGAATGTTTGGTGGTAAATTGTAGGACCACTTCCTTTTATTCTACTACCAAACCGTTCATGATCCGGACAGACGTATATTGTCAACCATGGTGCTGTCAATCGCGATGGGGGTGACAGTGAAACTCTTCACGTCAGTCGTCTACCGAATGTAAATTTGTCTCTTCTCACAAGGACTCTTGATCCAGGATTCATCACCCTTTCTTGCTATCGGATAATCGACACTACACGTTTTACTTGTGGCGTCGGGTATACATGTTCCATTCTACAGTACCGTATCTACTGATTCCAGGTTATGTGGCTTGTGGATGGGCGTGGTTCTTACGTGCTGGTATGCAGCCCCCTTTTTTTTGGTGGTGTTCGATCGATTAAATGTGATACCCCAGGCCGCGACCAAACCTTGCTTCAGACCTTGATCCTGCCGGTATTCGTTCTGCCCACCCTGCTGCCGACACCATTGCTTGAGCCACGCTATTTTCTAATACCGTATATTTTGTTGAGGTCACAAGTGTCGGATGTGCCGACATGGGCGCTGGCAATTGAGGGTCTCTGGTATGCAGCCATTAATGGGGTAACGATGGGTATCTTTTTGTATCTCCCTAGAGCGGGTGTTGGCCGTTTTATGTGGTAGAACGGAGGCAAATAGGAATAAACAATGATGTTGCGATCATTTGAAGTCACGATGTTTGAAGTTGAAACGAAAATAACTACAGCTGCTAGTGTTGAAGCCACTTGCCATTGGAAACGATTCAAACGAATCCGCTATTCTGCGGCAACGACTGTTACGAATTCATTAACGACAATCCAAACATTTCTATATATCTGTCTTGTTTCATCACCATGAACAAGTCAGCTGAACCGGGCTTGAGTGGCAGCCCACGTACCAAACCTTCCACAAGGAGTTCCATAAGGCACTCCCTGGGTCTTGCAGGGAAGGCATTCGTGGATGTGATAAACAAGGATGTTGATAAAGGTGCTAAGAAGGGAAAGGACGCGAGTTCTCGCCGCCTTAGTGTAATTGGCATCCAACCAGCTGCTCCCCGTGCCTCAATGGGCGACGCTAAACCCACTCCCCAAGCTATACGACGAGTCGCTACGCCAGAATCTAAGACAATAACTCGCCGGCGAGTGTCTGCCGGTGTCCAACGTTCATCTTTAGACGAACAGACTTCAAAGCCTCTTGACCATGTAGGAGTCACTAGGTCAGCCTCGGTTCGCCCTCGCAATCCCAATACATCTTCAGCTCTCCCAAAATATCGCCCAAAGTCAGCTTTACTCGAGACGGCAAAGCCTCCTTCTCCTCGCGCAGGTACTCGCAGGCCGCTTAATAGTTCAGATAGTGAGAAGGAGGACAGGCGGGAGCAAATTAAAGGCGAGACTACTCGTCCGCCAATGGAGAAGGTCTCTCGACCCATCAGTCCTCTTCCACACCGAGCCGCGCTTAAAGCCAATTTGTCGAGTACTGTCAATACTACCCCTCCAAGTACGCCTGTAAAATCCAAGTTCTCTACTCCTTCCAGCTCTCGGCCTTCTCCGTCAAGGCCTACCAAATTGGCTAAAACAGCTACCTCTACTTCTGCCATACATTCAGCTATCCCGCGGCCACCATCTTCGACATCGTCCTCGGGTTCCTTCACACCCCATACACCTAAAACGCCCAGCGCGCGAAATATCTCAGCCATACGTCGGTCCGCTCAAGAGAAATCCTCTCGCCTTAGTCCATCGCTACGTTCTACCAATGACTCCCCATATGTCCGCCATTCCAGGAAGAATTCGAGAGATACTACCCCAAGTCCAACTCCCAACGCGGCCGGAAATATGTCGCATATATCGGAAGGTAACAGTGAGGACAGCGAAACTGACGACGTCGAACTTCTCTTGGCCCCCGTCGCTGCACTCGGTGCCCCTACACCAGCAATGCCCCGAATACAAGCGACGCGTAACCGTAAACGTCTTCCTCCTCAAACCCCAACTCGTGCCAACCTTCTCCCCACACGCGCAAATATGTCCTATCTATCTCCTCTTCCACCCGATCAAAATTCTTCCTCCTCGTCCCTTCGACCGCCGCAGGAACGGGGCAGCAAGCAAGCTCGCGGCTCCATTCTATCATGGGAGCAACTGGCCTCTGAAGCGTCGAGAACATTGGGCGAAGATGAGATTGAGAATATGCTTTCTGACATCCCAGCCCCTTTCCGGCCAGGGGCTATCTCCCCGACTCCCAGCTCAGGCTACAATGACATCCCAGAGAGCCCATGTCTTAGCGCAATGAGCTCACCTGGAGGGTATGGATCTATCTCACAGGTCCTTCTTCCAGATGTCACGCCTTCACCAGCGATTCACAATAACCAACGATATCATATGTCGTCCTCCGACGTTCCAGTTGTTGATGCAGCTATAGTAACACTTTTGCGACTGCAGTTGGCGTCCGCTGAACAAACTGCGAAGGCTAGGTTGGAGCAGATGCAAATAATGGAGGAAGAGATACACAACTTAAAAGAATCTCGGACTCATGAAGCCCGTGAGTTGACCAAACAAGTTGCATTTATGGAAGACCAGATACGTGTATCTATCGATAATCGGGAACAGGCAGATGAGGAACGCGGAGCCTACACAGCTAGTCTTGAGAATGAGGTGCGGCAAGTCCAAGCTTTACGAGATCATGCTATACAAGAAGCAGTTGCTGAGAGCCGAGAATGTGCACGAAGGGAGAGAAACACGGCACTAGCATCGCAACGGGGTTGTTGGGCGGTTATATGTTCATCCTACGTTGCGTCTTCTGAATGGGCATCAGTTAGCCAGTTATCTCAGATGGAGTTGGAAACTATTCAGGGTGATAGGCAAATCCTGACCATTCTCCTTGCTGAGCTAAACCAACTACGCGGGATGGTTTTGTAACATAGTAAGTCTATGAATTTGCTACTTGGATTTACCGTTCATTAACTATTATAATAAGCTTTCACGTATCTCTTTATGGCTTCGGTTGTTGGATGTATCTGTATCTCTAGTGTCACATTTACGATGTCTTCAATCTAATCTACATGAATCACGAACCACGATAAGATAATAAATATTATACAAAAATAGATAAGTTAATTATAGATATCTTGTGCTTCGATACAAGCATCCAAAAGGCAAGCATAATTATCAGCTGGACTAGCCTGTGCGAGACGATTTGTTACGCCTTCAATTATTGCTTCCCGGCTGACGAAAAAGAAGGCAAGATGAGAACACCATCAAACCACATATTGTCAACGCTCACTTGATTGTTCCATAGACGACTTCTACTTCGTATCTTAGCGAGTTGATGGACATTGGCCAGTGGGAGAACGTTTCGGCGGTAAAAACAAACGAAATCAAAGCCTTTGCCTTTACAGACGAAAACATAACGACGACCGTCGCTTTAAATGTGGGTGATTCGTCTTGTGTGAGAGGCAAAATTTCAATTTCGATAGGATATTTGACAGTGAGAAGTGTCAACTGAGAACGGAGTTGCGCGCATGATGACCAGTAATCTCCAAGCCGTTGGACAATCTACAGAAATTTTTCATTAGTATTACATTGCCTATCAATCGAATATACCATACTTGGCGAGTAGTGAGATTTCCCCCATGAATAATTTGCTGCTTCGCCATGTCCAGGAGAAATTTACTGAGCAATGGAAAATGGTCCTTGTGCTTGTTGCACGCCTTTTCCATGCCGGATACATTCACTCGAGACATTACGGGCACAAAATTCTTGCATGGAATGAAGACACGGAACTGCGAAGCATAGACGTATTCAAATGTCCCAGAGCTAACTTTGGTTGCACGGAACATATGAAGATCCTCTAGAGCTTCGAGTTCACCTAATAACAGATTTTTTGATCGTAAGTCAACTCGACGAAGGGGTGGGTATCAATTTACTTTTGAGCCTAAAAACTTCTACTCGGGTGCTATTCTTCTGGATATGTAAGACCCTGTGGGCTTCTGCAATAGCGGTCATTGCCTCCGATTTTTGCACATCAACCTCTTCATGCTTTTCTTGCAGCCAACGAAGTTGAGATCTACCCTCCGCGACCTCAGCTTGAAGAGCTTCGACCTCAATACTGACAGATTCATCAGTATATTTTCATCGAAAGTATAATCTATCTCACTTCTGTTCTGCTATCGATGCTTTGAGCTCATTAAGGTATTCCTGGTCACTGGCTTCAATTTCAGCCACTTCAGTGTTCTCTTTATCGAGCTCTCGCATAATCTCTTCGTATTCTTCTGTCAATGCAGGGATGGCTTCATCGACGCTGGCTCGTATATGCTCGAGTATTCTGGCATCCTGTGCGAGTCATTTGAGTACTGTAAGATTCCAAAACCATTGAACAACTTACCGTTTCTAAGGATTTGAACATTTGATCAGCTGTGATGCGGAGACCTTCCAACCACTGTAATTTCCAATCGTACCAATCCGATTTTGCTAGACCTCTCGTATTGGTTCGTATTAGTTGAAGTTGATGCTAAAAAAATATTGAAGTTGGAATGAACAGAAATACAAAGGGCAGAGTGCACACACAAGTAATTCAGCTTGGCCTTCTTCATCTGCCCTCGAGAATTCCGTAAATAGTTCAGGAGTAATCTTAGATGCTTCGTCTTCAGCCTGGGCGAAATCAGCTTTGCTCTTTTCTACCCATGCTTGCAAGTCTTTTGAAACACGCGAATATAAGACCAGCTGTGGTACTTCAACTCCCATAGCTGTCACATACTCTGCCAATGGGATATCGGTTAAACTACGAGGCTGACGAGTCGTCCGTTGTGATAGATGCGTAGAGCGCCGAGGAGCAGTTATCTCGTCCATAAATTTGATCCCTGTTATGGTAAAGAACTGTTCAATTGATATGGGGCGCTAGGAAAATTAATAGTTAGGTAAGACAGGAATAGCCAACAAAGCGCAATGCATCTTACCTCATTGTCTTGAGTAAGTTCGTTGAGTTCAATCCCGCCCCGCCATTGCTCTGTCGAATCTATCTCCATACTGGTTATGTCTTCGTCGCCTCTCAAAATGTCAGGGCCAAGTATAGTGGATATGTCGACGGCGTGCGTGATGGGCAATGAGACTTCATGGAGAGGGGATTGCGCTGAGGCGGGAGCTAGCGATTGATTAGGGGCTTCTGTTGCTTGTAGAGAAGCCTCTTGTACATGTCCGTGAACGCGCTGTTCCTTCTCTATCTCTTCAAGGGCGGCTCCTGCATTCTTCTCAAACCGAGCCCGCGCATCGGAGATGCCGGACCCCATACTTGCTCGACCAAGCCCAAGACCGGCCTTCTTTTTCGGGGTAGATTTCACTTGTGTTTCCGTTGCTTCGCCGTCTTCCAAGGGCTTTGCACCAACCCCGGCACCTAAGCTTTTCCTCCGGGAAAAATATCCTGATGGTCTCCGTAAGGAGGGCAGACGAAGTGTAGTTGTCTCCCCCGAAGGCGCCTGAAAGGGTGCTTTCTTGCTGGGTGATAATGGCTTCGGCTTCGTATTCAATGCCGCATCATTAATTGACGTGGAAGCGATGGGCCATTTGTCGGTGACATTTGGGCGTTTTGAAGGACTCGGTTGATCTAAACTGATATTCTCAATATCACTCGCTCCCCCATCCGAAGTTTGGCGAGGGCGTTTACTAGACATGGCCTTCTTCGGAGTTGAACGTGAGACTGGAGGGGCGAACGCCGCCGAAAACCTCTTCACTGGAGATGAAGGCGCAGAGATGAGGATTCTACCTTTCGAAGGCGAGATTTCTCGAGAATTCGAAGAGACCGGCGGAGGAAGTGTTGGCTGGTTCGGCCCCGCAGCTGAGGTGGGTACAGGGTCAGAAGATGGCTTTGGGGGAGGCGGTTGAAAAACCGATGACTTAAGTGCTGATGGAATTTCCGGAGACGGTGGATGTTGTCGAGGTGTAGACTGATTTAAGTGAACGATTGCGCCATATATTTGAGATTCGTCCATTGTCGATTCTTGATAACCCATACTCGTATGGACATCTCCTACTATACCTATGTTTTCCCGACCGAAAACTTTGCTCATATTCATCGTCCGATCTCCGCTGTATCCTTCGTCCGCAAAGCTATCGTCTATACTGGAGAAAGTGTCATCGCGTGGTTCTTCATATCTAATATGATCCGTGTTGTGTGGGATGGACTCCATGAAAGGCAATGATTCCCTTGCCTTCATCAGCCTTTGTACAGCATCGTCCAGGTTCATTCCGTCTTCTTGTATAATATTGACATGATCGTGACCACTATCGTCCGAGGATGGTTCTGGTTCAATGGGAGTGTCCCCGGAATGCGTTGCTTGTCTAAGAGCAAGCCAGACTTCATCATGCTCGGCGGGAGGTCGCATTGACCTTTTCAAAGGCATTGTGAATTCCATCGGCTCAGAGTGGTCCGAATCAAGTTCAGACTGTGATTGCGACTCATTATCCTGGTATGATCGTGAGTGGTCATTGCTGTTCGAAGTCAAGTCATCTGCTTGAGAAACCTGTGTCAGAGGTTGTCGTACACCCAATGACAGAGACCTCTTTCGAATGAGATCCCCATGGATGACTTCTGTCACGTCCATGTCGTCGCTGTCGCCATCTTCTTCTCTTTCTAACTCTTCGTCCACAAGAGCAGAACCATCTTCATCAAGAAAACCAGGCTGGACCACTGCTGTCAAGTCCATATCTTCGCCCTCGCTATTAGCCAATGAATGGCGAGTTGAGCTACGCCTGCGGCTGATGGATGCAGCACCTGGATAGATATTCTCATTTGTAACGGGACGTTGAGGCTCTTCAGACGAGGGTTCATCCGATACAGGTGATTCAGGCGATTGTGCGGGGTCGGCCGCATTTTTATTCACACCTTCAATGACACGAACACGTACATGGGAGGCAAAACTGACTCGCCTTCCACCCAGTGACTGCCGAGAAGTGTTATCGCGAATTCCCACCTGGAAGTCATTGGTAAAATCTGTAGACTGTGTGACATTTGCATCATCAGTAGCAAACACTTGAAGCTGGGCAGATTGGGAGGGCGTTTGAGATTGAGATTGTTGCCCCAGTGAATCTTCAATATGACTGATGCTGGGACGCGCTTTGAGAATGCTCTTGCGTGGAACCTAGGGGTCGCATTTAGAGGCTGAGATAGAGTAGAGCATGTCTTACACACAAGAGATCGACGAGCTTTAGCGAGAGGGCTCAAATCACCAGGTACGACGCTGTGCGCACGTCGCCTAGCCCGAGAGAGAGCATTGGGCTTATTTTGGTTGAGAACAGCAATTGATCTTCGTCTATGCGGAGAATCTTTGCTAACGGCCATAGTGGTGTACTGTGGTCACGGATTAGAAATGAAGGGCAAAGTTTGAAGAAACGTCGTGAATGTCCAATCGTAGAATTGGCACACCCGAAATGCAAACAAACTCATGACACGCGTCAAGTCACGGGATCGTTAATGATGGGTCGAGGTCACGGTTGAGCTTCTGTTGCGACAACATTTCCTAGATTGAAAATTAACTCTTCACTTGGAATTATTGACTAGTCAAAGCGCCACGAATCCCATACTTAAATTGAAATTGGATGGCTCATGCGACCGCAAGAGATGGGATATCTGTCATGTAGAAGTATCGATCACGTGGCTGTTGGATTCGCGTCAGGTCTATAATCGCACCTCGTGTTTCTGACCTTTCACTAAGAAAACGCAAGACGGGTTTGACTCCCAAGTAGCTTTTAGTATGGAATCCAAACAGCCAGCCCCTACTCGGTCTTCGTCTCGTACGAAAAATGTGCCAGCCGTTGCCGCACAACCCCCCAGGACTACAAGAACCCGTGCAGCTACGACGAAAGCATCTACACCTGCTGTTCCCACCGTTGCCAAGAAAACAGCCTCGAGAAAACCTCTCTTAAACAGAGAAAATGCAATTGATGTGCCACCCACCGCTACCAAACCAGGCTCCAAGGCTAGCGCAGCGACACGAAAGCTCCCATCCAAACAACACAGCAACGAGGACCGAGAGCCAATCATGGTATGTTGGCTAAAGTCATCGTATTTGCTCTATAACTCACTCCGTACAGGCATATCTTCGAATCAGACCACATCTAGGAGACGACGAATCCGTACCCCAACCATACCTTACACCACTTTCTGATACAGCCGTACGGATGACGGATCCTCATGATCATCAAAACAATCTGTCCCGTTTCCGCCCATCTGCTCTCCCTCCATCCTCTATCTATACATTCTCACATGTCTTCCCCCCTGATACCTCGCAATCTGATTTTTTTACCAAAACAACTCTTCCTCTAGTTCGTGACGTGCTCCAGGGCCAAAATGGACTCCTCTTTACCTATGGTGTCACCAATTCTGGAAAAACATACACCGTTCAAGGGGGCGCAAAGGAGGGAAGCGCAGGTATACTACCTAGAACGCTAGATGTTATCTACAATAGCATCGAAGGCCTCCATGGCGATGGTAGAGTAAGTAGCTTTTTTCCAGAACTCACCCCCCTTCTTGATCTTCCCATCTTAGTTCCGGCCAGTCAGACTTCATGGCGTTGAACCGGCTGAACCCACCGATTCGAAACCTCCACCAATTACGCCTGAACCCGCTTTGGCTGAAGTCTTGGGCCAACATCTCGACGTTTCGGCCTTTGATATTGATATTGATCCCACAACTTTGAAGGTGGACAGAAACTACGAATATACAGTCTGGATATCGTATGCAGAAGTCTATAACGAAAAAGTATATGATCTCCTTGCCTCCGTAAAAGACGACTCGCCAGAAAACGTCGAAGGATCCATACCACGAGCGAACACTGGAAAATCGTTATTATTGACGAGAACTGCCCTACCCCTAAAACCATCACCTGCTTCAGATAACGCGGATATAACAATCAAAGGGAAATATATAGCAGGTCTACGTCAATTTCGTGTGCACAGCGCCTCACAGGCTAAGGCCCTAGTAAAATTGGGGCAACTCCACCGTCGTGTATTCGGCACTCTAGCTAACCGGGAGAGCAGTCGGAGCCATGGTATGGTTATCATCAAAATTATTCGAGGGCACAGGGGCGAGAGGGACGTAAGTTTAGCCACCCATTACATCATGAATGATATAGACGTTACTTAAAAACCCCAGGATCCTGCGGCTCTTCAAATATCACGCCTGACACTTGTCGATCTTGCCGGTTCAGAGCGGACAAAACACACACACACTACTGGGGACCGTTTAAGGGAGGCAGGAAATATCAATAAATCACTGATGGTTCTTGGACAATGTATGGATGTGATGCGCACTAATCAAAGAAAACTCGCCATCAGCTTGTCCCAGGAGGGAGTGGGTAAAGAAGGTCGAATGGATACCAGAGATGTCAAGAAGGGCTTGGCTGTAGTGCCATTCAGACATAGCAAACTCACTGAGGCACTAATGGATTATTTTATAGGCGATGGCCGAGCTGTAATAATATTTTCGCCCCTTTGTAAGCGCACGGCTGATATGCACTTCAGGTTATGATTGTCAACGTCAACCCATACGATACGGGCTATGACGAGAACTCTCATGTCATGAAATTTGCTGCCCTCGCAAGAGAAGTTTATATCACCCCCGCTCCAGCACCTGTACACCGCATTCCCAATTCCGTAACTGGCCTAGGCAAACCCCACGGGTTGAAAGGCAAAGAGGTAGGGCCGTTGACTTTAAAAGGACCTGATATCGCCCCAAACCCTTACCGAAGGAAAGTGACGATATCCATGGGAAGCGGGACGAAGTCTACTGAGGCCATCCTAGAAGTGCTTGAAGGTAGACGCTATCCATAAAACCCGTTTATTGTAGCTGAACGCTCAGCACCCACTTGCAGAAGACGAGCCAAACGACGAGCCTGATGAAGATTATATCCATGATGATCCCATAAACCCACTTGTAGACACCCTATTCGATGAGATAGAGAGTTTGCGTATGCAGGTAATTCTGTCCAACTTAGACTTTATATTGAAATCTTCGAGCTGATATTAATCTCAGCTATTCGAAGCCGAGATGAGATGTGCTATTGTCGAAGCTGAGACAAGAGAAGAGGTAATGCGCGAGATGGAGGGCCGTATGCGGAGCATGGAAAAGATGTATTCCAAGCGACTGATGGCTGAGGTCAGTGGCTAGAGCTCCCATGAAGCTATTTCAACTGAACCATCTCCGCAGTTGGAGCAAAATGAACTGAAAACTGATGCAAAGATAGACATGTTACACCAGTCCGGTCTTTTCGGTAGCCCGGCCAAAAAAGCGCAACCTCGACGTGTTTCTAACGATACCTTGGAGGAGGAAAATGATGTCGAGGAGTGCTTAGTATGTAGTTAAAGATATTGCACCCAATGCACAATTAATAATTCTATCTAGATAGAGACTAACCGGGAAGGGGAAAAGGAATGCGAAGACTTCGCATTAACTGATGACGAATCAGACTCGACGCAAAGAAGGCTTATGTCCTTGTCGCCACTCTCTAAGAAGGTCCAGGCAAACCAGACGAACACTACCCTTAGAGAATCATGGGAGCCACGGAAATTTGTATCACACAAGCCACTTCCCCCTAATGAGAACACAAAACCGATTGAAACAGAACAAGATGGCGAATACGATAACGTCGTTACTGATGACGAATTTGGTGGGAGAGAATACAACGACGCGGAGCAGCGCGATGATTACGACGAGGAAGATTGGGCTCCGACATCCTCAGCCCATAATAACAGAATCCCCCACGTTAAAACGAAGACTACACAACGCATGGCCGGCCCCTCACTTGGACCCCATCTACACAAAAGGAGCGCGACACTACCAGACGTACCTTTAAACAAGGTATCCTTGTCAAAATTGCAGCAGGAAATGGAGGACTTATCGATTGATGGGCCTGATGACTCAGTGATAATTATTCCAACCAAGAAATATCGGGCCCACCTCCAAAAACCGAATCATGACGAGTACGACGATATCGGGGCGGAGGTACATGCGAAGAAGAAGAAAAGGTGAACCAGTTTCCCAATGTTTCAAAATTAATGACAATCAACGCTGATCGCCCTCAACAAGACAACTCGGAAAAATGAGTGTGATGACTGAGGAACAAATCGAGAAAGCCACAATTGCCGTGACGAAAAATGACAATTTAAAACATATCAAGCGTCTCAGTGGACGATAGATTATAATTTGCGGTAACTAGAGACTGTTTTGATTAGCTGTACCTTTTATGCAGCATGAAGTTCAATCTAAATATTGTAGGACAGCCTAATAATAATAAATATTTTGGTGGACTCACGCGCTTTTCGCGACATAATTTACTATAATTTATCTTAATGGGAATACATATTCAATGATCCCAACCCCTGATTTATCTCACCTTACCAAGGAAGACTTTGAACACGTCTACGAACCTGCGGGTATGTCTTCCGAACTTACAGGCGACCATCACTGTACCCTGATAATGATCACTACAAAAAGAGGATACATTCCTTCTCCTTGATGCGCTCGAAGTCGACGCCCAAGACCTCAAAAATATTGCCCCTACCATATGTCTTGAGATTGGGTAAATACACAATCTTTTCTCTGTTCAGTGTGATTCTCAATCCCTCCGATCCCCTAGATCAGGATCGGGATGTGTACTTAGCTTCATAGGTGGTATCCTTGGCCCATCAACTCGTATGCCTATATTATCTATGCAAATCTTCATAAAAATAGATCAGCCTCTGAAGTTTACTTATCCACCGATATAAATCCCCATGCCTGCCGATGTACGCGTTCCACAGGAGCACAGAATAAGGTGTGGGTGCTTCACTTTTACACCACACCGTGTTCATTAGAAACAGGTTTCTATCGATCCCATCAACGTCGGCTTTGCTTCCCCTTTATACAATCGATTAAAACACGCTGTTGACTTGATTGTTTTCAACCCACCATATGTCCCGACGTTTGAAGATGAGGTCAGAGGAGCACAAGACACGCGAGATATTCAAGGGTCATGGGCTGGTGGTTTGGATGGGATGGGGGTAACGGGTGTTTTCCTTGAACATGTGGAGGTACGTTTGATGTAAAACATTAAAGTGAAGAGAAACCGACTTTTTACTACAGGAATTACTTTCTCTACATGCCCGCTTTTACCTTGTGGCTGTGAAAGACAACAATCTACCTAAAATTCAGCAAAATATGTTGAAAAAACACGGACTACAGAGCGAAGTGTGCCACCTGTTCAATTTCTATATGAAGTCAATTGAACCTCTATTCAATCAGGTCGTCCTCCAACGTCGGGCGGGACGTGAGCACTTGTTTGTGCTTCGTTTCGTTCGAAATGTTATGTAGATGTCCCAAGCGCAGATAATAAATCTAGGTGCTTATTGACATCGGGCTTGGATACCACAAGGAGCGAGGCTGTATATTCTCACAAGCACAACTATTCCCTGCGGCTAAGGGCGACAACTCCAGCCCAAAGGGGGTTGTAATAGAAAGGGCTCAGGGCATCGGTGATGTCAGACTTTCGTGAATAGTAGCTACACAGGCAATCGCCCGTTTTTTTCCCGCTTTTTTTCCCCTACATTTTCTACGAAAGTAAGGGTTAGTGAAGGCATCAGCCGTCGATCATCGCTTTACATAATTCTATAGTCAATGAGTAGATTTGGAATAGATGCACTGACCACCCCTCCCCCTCGATAGACCAATGTGCTTTTCCGAAATAAGTACGGTAAATGGTTGGAAATGCTATGGAAATGCACCGGCACTTGCCACTAGCCACATGCTGATACAGGAATCACCTTGCCTTGAGGATCCTGTGGTAAAACCCGAACAGTAATAATGACTGGATTGCTAAATATTATTCGTAAAGTAGAGACGAAAGGTGAATTGTAAGTAGAGGTGTCATCTAGTCACAAGTGTCTGATAGCAAAGTGGATAGTTTTTGTATAGTAAATAAGCGTAAGATTGTCCTCAGAAAAGGAAAAGTTCAAGATAGAAGTACAATATGGAGCATCGGGGGTACCATCAGTCGTCTTGCTCAGTTGCCGGGCGCCGTCTGCCAATGCTGAATCGGGATGGAGAGGCTATGGATACAGTTCTGGACATGCGTTCGCCGGACCCAGAATTGATTGACGCGTTGCTTGGGTTAGTGGTGGCATCAAATTCCAACCGGATGCGCAGCAAGCCGCCTTGGCGTAACTCTAGGAAAACATCCGCAGATGACATACCCTCTGGCTGGATGTGGCGCCAAATCTTGACGACTTTGGATTAGCATAGCCTACGGACATATCAAAATTACTTACATCGACCTCACCAGCACCTAGTTCCTTGTCTTTACCGAGGGTCTTATGGTCATGAATCCAGGCGAAGAGTTTGGGTGTAAGGGCTCCAGCGGCGAACACGAACGATTCATTCCTGGAACCGAGGTTATAAGTATGTATTGCACTGTGTAGGTTCGAGGCATAGTCAACTGACCATTCTGGAGTAGCTGTCTTACCAACGTGTTTTGTCTTGAACTCTTTATCGCCTATACGTATGGTGGCATATGGCTTGCAATCGTGGCTTGACAGATCCTTAGCGTCTAGGACGGTGACCCGCAGAGTCCCGGGTTCGTTGGGTGCGCTGTCCATAGAGTTCTTTGACGTAGGAAACGCAGCTCCCCTAGCTTCAAGATTATCCGATAATCCAACTGGCTGAGAGGCTTGACCGGAAGATGTCGGCATTTCTGATGTAGTCTCTTGCTCGCGGTCACTTTTCCTGAACACCCCAGCCACACCATGTAACACACCCTTTCCAGCAGTGACCGGAAGTCCTCCGATCTGGGTCATAGCTCTACCGGCGGTCGAAAACGTTGAGGTGTTCTTCCTTGACTTGGCGATGATTTCAGGCTGGAACATCAGTCTCACTCGGATTTGTCCTTTCTCTCCATGTTTAGTTGAAACCAAATTGAGCAATCGTTCTGTAGCTTGGAAGGGTTCAATGTCTTCGATATCAATACTTGCGGTACCCAAGCTTTTGGCTTGTTCGATTTGGTTCCAATCAAAAATCTCGACTGAGAGTTCGGCGTTGACACGTGACGGCTATGGGTAGGGTCATTTATTAGGTATTGAGGCCAGTTAAAGCCAAGGTCGTTCCTTACCACCGATATAGTGAAGTTCTCGTTCCACTCAGGATTGAGGGTTTTCTTCTTAGTTTGAGATTTGAAGACTTTCTGCCCGTTCAGAGTGAACACAGCATATGGGTCAGATTTTCCTAGACAATGTGATGATCAAAACCAAAGTTTTATTGCCCTTCCGATATAGAAGTTTACCTCCTCTGTCAATTCCGTGAATTTCGTGACCGTCCAATAGATCGATCCGAAGGATTCCTTGATCTACACACATGAGGAGCTGCAGATTGAGGTTAGATTAATAACATACTGTTGATAGTTTCTCGGGGTTCAAGTTTCACAGGAACAGGAACGTAACGAGCTTCAAGTGTGATTGTCGAGGCATATCGTTCATCTTGATCGTAAAGAGTTACTGTGTGCGGTCCGACCTGGGAAATTATTACTGACGGGTACTTTGACTAGCCAGATTTTATGTCTTACTAAAGTAGATTGTAGGAAAGGTTTTGCATCTCCCTTCCATTCTGCAATGATATCGTCCTTGTCGCCTTCATCAGCCTCGTTCAATCGAAGCCATACACGGCTGAAATCGATTTCTTTGATGAAGCCTTCACCAACATACTCCCACCGAGCCTCTGTGCTTCGCGCCTTGACGGTGGTGAAACAAGGCCAATAGCCATCATCGAGAAGTACTTCGAGACGTGCTTTCTTGGCGAGCGCCCCAGAAATCACGTTAAACACAATGATACCAGATTCTATACATGGTATTTGCATCATTACACCTGACAAAGCAGGTGAACACTCACGTTGGGCTAGAAGCTCTTCGATGCTCATCTCGACGCCGTCGGCATCCTTGGTGTTTCCAGTACTTGTCTCGGCAGTATGTGCGGTATCGTTCGTGCTCGATGTGTGTACACTGTCAACTGATTCGTTCGTTGGATTGTTCTTTGGCGGCGAACCGTCTCTTGGAGGGAGGGTTTTAATTGTGATTGGAATAGGACCGTGTTCTTCATCTGATGAAGAATACATAGATGAGCTATCCCCAGCGTCACCACCATCCTCGTCTCGTGAGGCTTTTTCTGAGGCTTTCTGAATTTCGTTAGGTTGGGACTCAAATTTGACGCCTTTGAGTGCCAAAGCTGGAACGAATTCTGCTGTGTAGTGGAGTTGACCTTTGTAGACGTTGCCCTTGTCAAGACGGAAAGGATCTGTCGCCTTTTTTATGCCGGTGGATTCATAAAGGTATCGAGTCTCCCCTGATTCTTTGGCAAGCTCGGAGACGTGCAACTCCACCGAACCCAGCGATCGATCCTGTACCAATCTTATCAGAAGAGTTATTGGGAAGTCAAAAGAAGGGATTTACTCTGGTAAGATTTTGGTAGTCCATGCATTCCAGCATAAGATTCTGTGAAAGTTGTCAGAGTTCAGTTATTATGGGAATGGCATCTGAAATCTACCTCTTTCAAAGAATGGACTGCAGAAATATGATTAATATTGTTACTACAATGTGGTTATATAATTGCATACCGGGGACGTAGACGATCTGGTCCCAGACAGGGTTGAGGTCTAAAAATACCAAAATCATCAGTTGGTTAGTCTGATGTGCAGGTCATTCACTTACTGTTATTAACGACTTCTGTTCGTCCTTTGGTAACGTTGTTGACTTGTACACGCATATACGGATCACTCTGCCGTGTAATATCAGAGTCTGAGCTTGGCCCCATCATGGGTACACACCTTGCCTCCTAGAGTAGCTTCCACATTCCTAACATCAAGGTCAATAGAGTGGAGAATTTGGGGGAAGAAAATGACTTACTTCACATCGGTTGCTTTATCCAATAGCAATCTGATAACACCAATGGGAGGTTGATATTGCTCAGACCCATGTAGACTACCGGCCATGTTCAAAGGTTTCCACTCAGCCGAAACCTTCAATTTTCCGCTCTTACAACCGCTCAAGGGAAACCAGTCTCGTCCTGCCTCGCCCCTTGAGGCCAGGAGGTCAGTCAACTTGATTGACATATGTCCAATACTGGTGTCTTTCATAAAATCGCGATCGTCGATAACCCTGACTCCGACGATTGATGCTCCCTTGTCTGGGCACAAAAATTCATAGGCAGATTCCCAAATAGGACTATTGGTGTGCTTGATGCATCGAGTCTTATGAACAGGTTTGGCGCTTCCTCCGAGTAAGACCCATGCAATGGGATTGAGGTCTCCAGTCATTGATTTTGTATGATCAAGCTCTTTCGCCTGATGGATGGTGAGGCGAACAATTCCGACTGCTAAAAATAAGATGAGTAGCGATATTGAACTGAAGCAGAGCCTTCACTTACAGCTATCACCCGCATCTTTATCCTCTTCTGTCTCTAGAACTGGATAAAACGATATATCATACCGCAACTCTCCCCTTTCTTTTCCATCTTTTAGAAGAGGTGCAACGATCCCTTCCTGAGTGGCATCTTCCGCCAACTTGGAGAGCTCAAAGGTCGACGAGCTCATAAGTGTATTCTTCCTGTGATCATTGTAGTCCCAGAGGTTAAGAACCAACGATTCGTTCAAAGCATTGACCAAGAGGAATTTTGTCTCCATCCAAGTGGGATTGAATCTGATTTGTATGGGATAGGTAACGCAAAAAGAATATAGCACTCGACGTACGTGTTGGTTTTGTACTTGGTACGAGCAAGCTCGACACGATCGTTAATAGTCAGACTGACATAAGGGTCAGGAGTTCCGCCACCAATCTTGGTTCCTTTGATTCCACGAGCTGACTGAACCGTAACTTGAAGGACACCGATAGCAGTATCCGACGGTTTACCAGACAACATTTGCTCAAGATTCAGCGTGAAAACATTAGGGTCATACATCATGGGACCAAGCGTTGCGTGGGTCATTTCACGAATGAAGGCTGATAAACCAGGAATCTAGTTATAGTTAACAAACGATTGGACGATAGGGTGTACAGCACGGCTCACATTTCCAATATCGAACCCAAATGTTTCGCCGCCGACAGGTTTGAGAACATAGTCAATGACGGGTTTTTCCAAAAAACAAAAGTCAACTATTTGGACATGTGGGAAGCTGGACATTAGCTTCATACGTATTCGCATGAGGCCACTAAAACTGATATCCTCGATTAAAATCGGCATCAATGCAGTTGCGAGGCCTTTGCCCACGCGTACTGAAAGGACAATCTTGGGGTTCACCTTGTCAGCTGCTTGTCGAGGGGTCAAATCTGAAATGTCATTTGGGGTGAATGAAATGCCCCAATCCATCATGATAATATCGTCAGGAGTCTTTGGGAAAGTTCGAACTTTGTCGATCCGAGGTGCTTTGGTGCCGAGGGTAAATTGAGAAAGACGAAGAGAATCAAGGAATGGTGGAGTGTTGGTGCTAAGAATTTGATCAACAGAAGATACAACAGTGGCGGATAAGACAGGTTCGTAAATTAGCCAGAACCGATCGAGGAAGTTGTTAATCCAGTCGGCAGACTCGTGTTCGGAAGCGAGACGCGTCTTGACAAGTTCCCTCTGAATGTCATCACGTGCGCGGCGCCGGACGCGTTCCAATGACGTGCTGTAGTATGTGTTGCAGACAGCAAGAATGATGAATAACCACCCCCAACCGAAATTGAAACGGGTCAAGAAGTGGGAAGCGAAAACAGCCTGGAGAGAATTTTGTCAATATCATGACAGCTTGGCTCTTTAGAATGATGGACAAACAAAAATTATGATAGCAGCATTGTGATACCAACTTCCGTAAAACTGTTCAGAAAGGAATAAATCGAGAACGCCTTTATCTTTTTCTTCGCCTTCCGCGAGAGGAGCGTTGTCGATGCCTGCTGCTTGTCGCCACCCTACTTTGTACCAATCTGGAATTGCAGGGGCCACGGTGTCGGACAGAGCTCCCGGGATGGCTTGGCTGTCCTGTTGGACCTCCTGGACCGACTGTGGAGTGTCAGATGCAACAAGTTTGTGTTCACCGTCTGTATCTTGGATAGATATAGTTGGAATGATATTAGGACCCCCGGCGTCAATCTGTACTTCTATGTGGTGTATGATGTCAGACCATATAAGGTAAACTTTTTGATAGCATACAAACCTCGTTCCCCAGCACCTTCTTGGTAGTTGGCACTCTTAAGTTGATCCCTGCCTTTCCCCGCTGCTGCACTCTTCTCTGCAGGGGTGGCCGAGGGGTCAAAAGAGTGGACTGCGACACGACCCTGGTCTTGTTGTAGGACGGCATTGGCTTCAGCCAGGCCATTGTGTAGGCCATTTGTGGCCATAGCCTATAGAAGAAGGGATAGGAGTAAAATTGAAAGGGTAACGTAGAAAGAAGAGTAGGGAGCGTGGTGAGGAGGCGAATTTAGGTCTGAACTTTAGTACACACTACTGGCAGGGACTGATGTCACTCGCCTACCCTTTCAGATTTGGAACGTCACACATTTGTCACAGCCCGTCATCTATTTTGAGCTCCGATGCTGCACAGGTCTAACTGTGCCGCGGGACATGACATAAATAAGCATAACCAACCGCGGTGCCTAACTGCTATGCTGTTGCTATCCACGAGGTTGCTTGCATGCATCGTAAATACATGACTCAAACGTTAGTGGGAAACGTGGCAGCCTGAAGAAGTTGCGCTTGGTTGTGGAATGTACGTGTTTGGTTAGTACTAATAGTCATACCTCTACATTGGTCACGTGGTTGAGCATCACCCGACGGGCTCACATACTACTTGGTCGTTACTCGTAGGTACCAAAGCCTTCTTGTGGCATAACGACTTCCAGGTCGTCTGCGTGCTATGAGTACACCAGCGTCCCTGCGTGACCTCTACATAGACCCATCCACTGCCTGGGCTTTTGTTCCCCCTTCTACAACCTCTCCACCAGTAAAGATTACTCAACCCACATCCTCAGGACCCACGTACCAATGGTCCACCAGGCCATCTCATAACTCCATATTTGATCTCTCCCCATCGCTTGATCTCACTGAACCATCAAACATTAATGCCACAAACCTTTTAAAAACACTCGTCGCCTCGGCGGTGTTGCAATACAGCAGTACAGCAATTGCTATGCCTTGGGAGGTCGGGAAACTTCTGTTACAGGTACAATGGGTTCCCAGGGATGCGGGAGAGCCGGAAGAGCCGGAAATTACTGAAGACAATGACGATGCAGTTCGTTTTATTCCCGATCTACCCTTAAAATTATTCTCAACGTTAATTTTTCCTGTATATGTAGCTTAGCGATTCTTCAAATGATGATTCGTATTTTGCAGACCCGCATAGTACTTCTACTGCCCGTTTGGCAGCACCCAGACCGACAGATGACCAAGGTTACGTCATTCGACGGTCAGTACTGGAGGTGAGCACGCGACCAGAATATATCATCCCAGTTGGGAGTGCCGATGGTGTATGGGGTATGATGAAACGAATAGGCCGGTTTCGTGGTGAAGGATGGTTGGCTTTGTGGAAAGGTCTGAAGCAGAAAAACTCGTCCTATTGACATAAATTGACAAATTTTACCTCCACAGGTCTCTTAACGTCATGCTTAACAGAAATTGTTTCTTCGACTCTCCAGCCACTCATTCACAATTTTTTGCAATCTCTCTTCTTACCCACTTTGTCTCCATTTCATCAACCACCCATACTTCTTCCCGTAGCTTCGCATTTAATCACAGGCTTCCTACTCTCGCCCCTCGACCTTATTCGCACGAGACTGATAATCCAGTCGTTTACCCCAAGATACCGTACATATTCCGGCCCCCTCGATGCACTTTCTCAGATCCTTCGCGATGAGGGCGGCCTAAAGGGAATTTACTTACATCCGCATCTATTACTCCCCACTCTGATCGATAATACACTCCGCCCTGTAGTATCCCTCGCACTTCCCGGTGCCCTCGCCGCTTATCTCGGTGCCCAAATATCCGAAGAAGTAAACCCCATTGCCTGGGGTCTGGCTGAACTCGGGGGTAGCTGTATAGGATTGCTTGTCACGCTCCCTTTCGAGACCATTCGCAGACGGTTGCAGGCTCAAGTTAGAGGAACGGCCAAACCTATGAAAGGGTGCGTCGAGCTTAGGCCGGCGCCCTACAATGGGATCGTGGACACATTTTGGCATATCCTAACAGAGGAACGGTCAGACCTGCCTATTATCAGGCAGCGAAAACGCCGCGGCAGTCAGGCCAATGCAAAAGGGAAAGAGCGAGCAAACATGGAGCAAGAAGAACAGGACGGGGAAGAGAACGAGGGGTGGTTGAAAAATACAGGCATTGGTCAGTTGTATCGTGGTCTGGGAATGAGACTGGGTGCGAGTGCCATCGTATTTCTGCTAGTGCTGCTCAGTGGTGGAGAGGAGGGAGATGGAGGATGGGCAGAAATATAAGACAAAATCAGCCCATCACACATCACAGCTTTTGTTCACAAGCCCTGGTAATTCAGAACCGAACTCCCATCGAATTCCAATGTGGGTGAAGCGTGCTACATGCTAGATAAACAATGGTACATGATTAGAATGTATCTCACCTATCTGATTATGTGTAGGTACGTTGTTGTATAGTCAAATATAAATACTAGCTTCTATTCAGGGCATAGACGAAGCGAAACAGTAGCATTGTTAGTAGTACCGACTGCATTCATGCACGCATGCGTATTTTTTGCATCGAGTTAGACATGAATGGAGAAAAAATGCGGACGGGGATTGCCGAGGAGACGACGTCAGAGTGAATAGTTTGGGGATAATAATTTGTTCTTCAAGTTTACGACGTCGATGACTTCTGTGCCAGGTCCGTTGGTCGCCAGTACTTTTCTTTTTTCTTACTGACCTGTTTTTTTAGATTCCCCTGTCTCCATTACGCCTCTCGTCTCCCGCGCTCTCCATCGTATCCGCTCCACTCCACCTCGTATCATCGCCTCTCCTCCCACCCGTCCGTATTTTCTTTTCTTTTCTTCCCTTTCTCTTTCTAACAATTTATATAGAACCTCGCAGAGCAGCTGTCGCCTTAATAATCCGTGTTGTACCATCTCCCACTGCCTCACTTCCTCCTTCATCCACCAACCCTCCCACTCTCTCCGAGTTCTTTGATCTTGACTGGGTAAATGACCCTAATGCTCGCCCGGAAATCCTCTTTCTCCGCCGAGATAACCCTACTGCGGACGAGGTTTCCCTTGCCCAGTCACGGCTCAGAAACACCCAAGAGGCACATGTCGCGTTCCCGGGAGGGAGGATGGAGCCAGAAGACGAAGGTGGTCTATACACAGGTACGTCCTATCGTTCATCCCACATTTCCCTCTCCCTAATTCAATATGCCATCAGCCATGCGCCAGACATGGGAGGAAATAGGCATTGACCTCGCCGAGCGCCAATACACTTCCGTCGGTCAACTCGATGACCGCGAGATCACGACCTCCCTTGGTAAACGACTTCTCATGATTCTTTCTCCCTTTGTCTTCCTTCAGGTTACCCCTCACGCACCACCCCCCGACCCCGTCCCGACAACCACTCTTCATTGGATTCCTCTCACTACCCTCGTTTCCCCTTTCTCAGCCCCCAAATGGTCGACTGTTACAGTTGATGCTGCGACTCGCCTCGCACCAAAGCACTCCACTGCCCTCCGCCTACTTGTACGTGTCCTCATCGGCAGTATGGAATTTCCTGCAATTCTCCTAGACACCTCCCCGCCCTCTTCACCCATCCCCGATAATAAGAAACACGACATTCTCGAAAAGGGCATACCATCAAAGAGTTGGTCTCACCCCCCCAGTAACCTAAAGTTATGGGGTTTGTCCCTGGGTATGATGCTCGATCTCATGTCATACATGATATTTCCCCCACCTTCAAAGTTCTCTAGTACCCGAGATGATAATAACCCCGCCCCGTCGCCTCTTTCCCCTGTGATGCAGTTACCATATCAGACGGATGGAGAAGGCTTGAGAATGGATGTCGTTGCACCCAGCCTTGCGAGTGTGTTCCCGCGGTTCTCATACCCCGACGTCAATTTCTGGATATGGTGAGTATTCCGTCCCTCGGCAATCACTTGTATCTAATTATTTGCCTTCATAGGGTATTTGGAAAGCGTTACCGCGAAGTGGTGCGTGGCTGGGAAGCGAGTGTCAGAGCAGGAGGCACCAACGACCGTCGGTATGCCTTTCCCCCTTAATATGCTTACCCACGCTTGACGTCTAACCAAATCTGTTTAGTATAAATTGGTCAGGTTCAGCGCTCAGTACATTCTATGCAGCTATTCGTAAAGCGCTCGTGGTCGTCATCGTTGCCCGTGCCCTCGGTATCTTATTTGGTGTCGCCTTTGCGGGATGGTGGATCTTTGGACAGTAATGTCCGAGTAAACTCCTTGCTCTCTCGCCGCCCCGAACTTTGTCCATTTTTTTATTACTATTACTTTAGTTCAATCTCCTGCATGTGAGACAGGAAAGGACAGACCCGCAGAGTGCTTTCTTCCATCATCGGACAATTTTCTATTCACATATGCACGGAGTACCGTCACATTATAGCATTACCCAAAACAAGGAAAGGGCTCGAACAACTAGTATTCATGTGTAGTAGCTGTAAAAATGAGAATTTCGAAGTTCTCTGTGTGTCCTCTCGTGGCCAAGCGTTGTGTCGAACGAACAGATTTATTTTTACTCTGAGATACATTTCATGATTGCGAAATTCATTCGCTGAGTCAAACTCAAAACGTCTACATTGCATAATATTGATTGATCGAAACTTGTCAGGAATGCTTTTCTCCGTCACCTCTGCCTTACAAAGGCAGCCCACAAACTTCACAGTCGGTGCCCCCATGGTTATTCTCAAATGTACAGTGCGGGCAGATCCGGATACCGACAGGAGCACTTGAACTAGTTCCACCAGCCCGTGCCGCCTCCTCAGCCGCTATTTGGTCGAATACGTCCTGAGGGATATCCTCGTCCATTCGCGAAGATGCCCCTGGAGCTGATGTTTGCGGGCGAGCAGCTAGATCTCACATTAGCCTTTACGAAAAGAACGAGAAAGAGGAAATAGTGCGCACGAGCACTCTCCCGCGTAAATGTCATAAGGGTCTCCCACCCTTCCGTCGCCAGAACAACGTTTAATTGCGACAAATCTTCCAGGAGGGTAGGTGACGACACTACTCGTATCAGGATCTTCATGTCATCCTACACCACACGAATAGCTGAGCTAAGAGTGGTTTTTAAAAAGAGGAGCACTCACGATCGAGAACAGCTGCGTCGTTCCCAGAAATGCGACGAGGTGCAAGTCACTTAACCATTTTGCCAGCTCAGCCCTTTTATGTGCCTCCCCGGGCTTAGAGGTGCGGCTATCGTGGATATTGGGCGCATCGAGGTTGCTGAGAGTACTTAATACCTGCTCAATGCGCTGATCTTCAATACCGGATCGGTTTTCAATGTGGAATTGAGCAGACTGGAACAGCGGTGAGGGGTTCTGTGGGAATCCGTGGGTAACCTACATGCGGTATATCAGCCAAGTGTCGGGCCTGGCCTCAAATTTTTTGAAAACATACGTTGAGCATGAGATACTCGACAGGAAACGCAGGTTTGGCACTCTTCTTGACCTCGAGGCCGTATTCGTTCTTGTAAGTAAAAAACACGTCGGGGACATATCTTGCAGAGCCCTGCGTACGATCTTCTTCTTTGACTCGTACTGTACCTGGGTCGACACTGGCTTCGATCATGTCGGCCTCAACCATTGCCACAGCCTGCTCCGATACTTGGTACGCAGAAACGTCAACCTGACCGTCCGCCGTTGCAGTCAGCACTGCGGTTACTAAACGCGAGGCAAACTGTCCCGAAGGCGACGACTGCGACGGGATGGGGTTGTTCTTTTGCATTGTCGCAGCAAAAATGGCTTCGAGGGATGATAAAAAAAACGAGCCAGGATGACGTTTGTAGATGTTCTTCGTGCGGTCTTCCGGGGTCGGATCCAGATCTGTAAAAATATACCCAACTATGGTCAAAGGAGTAGATGCCGACGCCACCAGTTCACGTATACGTGTCTCGTCTTCCCATGGTAGCCCAAGAGTCAACCCGTCAAGTTCCCCTTGTTGGGGCGGTTCATAAATTGCCTCAACAACTGCTTTAACACCCATAGGCACTTTGTCGTATGGTTCGTACCGACCGATCAACCACCCAAATCGCTGTAAGCCGGTTTTACGCCATGCCTGAAGAAAGCGATCGATGATTTCGGTTGATGCGATCTCAAGGTGATCAACCATTCGAAATGGCTGAGATTGGAGTGTTATAGCCGACGGTTGGCATGACGTACAGATTCCGGCAGGCCAGGGTGGGTGCCCTGCACTGGGACATGGCACTTTCACCTTGTATGAAAGAGGCGTTAACGGGGGAAGAGAAGAGGCCGCAGAAGCGGTGGCCTTTGGGGTGATTTTGCGAAGATATGCATGGTATGACAGATGCTTGATGGTGTGTTCTTTGTGATACGCGGCATCATAGGGCTCGAGGGGCATACAATAGTCGCACATTCCATTTGGGCCGTGCTTACAAAATCGCGAGTCGCGGCTGCGCGGGATCTTGCCAGATTGTGAACGCCAATAAATGTCCACAGGATCTTCTTTAACAGCCTCCCAGGGACGTTTTGCCGGGTCAAGATCGTTTGTGGACTGCTCTCCAGATACGGGCACAGTCACAACATCACTGCTCCCCGAAGACGAAGGTTTCGATTGGTAACCGACGAAAACAAGATCTCCATGGCTGTAGAATAATTAAAACTCGCGTTTTAATTAAAGTCATATCTTTGAACTTACTTCAGTCCAAGGTCCTTAATAGTCCTACCCTTTAAACTCAATAAAAGTGTTTCGTTGCCTCGAGGTTGATCGGATATGGTGAGGCTGGAGACATCGGCATCGGTCGTTGTATCTAGGATCTAGGGAAATTTTTCTCGTTATTCTGATGATCGACAATAATGTGGGCAGTACCTTGGCCAACAACTCAGATATATCACTAGTTGGCTCCAGATTAAATCGAAAGTTTCCATCTTTGGTTCTGACGCGAATTAACTATATTTATGAGTCAATATTGAGAGAATTAAGACCTAAGTAGTGAATAGTGGTACCATTCTATGGTTTCGTTTACTGAACTTGAAGAATACGAGTGTGATGTCAAGAGCCACTGCTACTCTTCGAATTAACCGTGACGCGTCCGCCTTGCACGCGTAATGCTGACTCAGCTTTACAGGATTCGAACTCCGAGGATGCTACTTAGTAACTTCAGGTTTCGCGTATCGTCTAAAATCGCAAACATTTACTATCGGACTATAAATTAATCAATGGGTATAATAAGGATCTTGACCATATGCTCATGATATGTTAGAAGCTTTTTCTTTATTTTAACAATGACACCAAGACTATGCAATATCTCGAAATGATGGCAATGATTCGGCGTTTAGCGTTGACATTACTGCTACAGCCGACGCATTCTGAATTCAAGTCTATTTATGTAACATCAATTGGCCTGCCTCCCTGTTATTGATTTGTCTCCGAGAGGTTTTATTATACTGTAGGTCATGAAATATACATAAAGGTATTCCTCTGCCTTTCCAGAGTCAACTTAACAATCATCATCCAGGGTGACAGGCATTCTAGTGGCGTGTTTCTTGCCTGAATTGTCGCAATCACAAGAACCGATGGCGTATTCAACAATCGATACTGTTATCTGGTGCATGTTGAGTCGTATCCACGACCCTCGCTCCCTCCATGGCCTAGGTTAAGCAATATCTATATTTGCATCTCCTTGCGGTCATGCTTCTTAAAGACACATCATCCCCCACTTATGTTGAACCAGAACTAGCACTTTGGGCGCAACTTGCATTTTCGTTTGACATGGAAAATGAGCCACACAGAGCGATTACGGACAACCAGCGCGTGCATGGTTCGCGACGTTCGCGTTCCAATTCCCAATCACTTGCCGGTCGCTCCACAGTAAGTGCGTGTTATTCTTTTCAGCGACTAACTACCCCACGTTGATTATGGCTAGTAATTCAAGATGAACGGGATGCAGAATTACTAGAACAGTTTGCCGCCGCCACAGAGATACCGCTACACGAGATCGCGCAACCGCACTCTTTCGGTTCTTTGATATCTCCTGCAGGACATCCACAATCAAGGTTTACCGATGGTCCCTTCAGCCATGGCCATAGTTTTGGGCAGACATCTTTGCCCCCCTCTCCCTCTATGGACTTCCATTGGAATCAGTTTCCTTCACCGCAATCAAACCAAGACCCATACAGGACGGCACAAAGAGCGTTTCCTCATCTAGATATGTTGACATTCCCTGAAAGTTACATGAGCTCGCAGAGCGCTCCTGGAATGACAGGACCACCACCAAGTGTAGCCAGCATGAGCCGCTCATCACGGCACACTTCGGTCTCAAATATACCCGCTACTTCGTCCTCTGCTGGCCTCGGCGGCTCCCTTGATCCCGAAAGCACTGAAGCTGAACATGGTGCCATTGCGGAGGAGAAGCGACGCAGAAATACCGCAGCTTCCGGTATTCTTCCAATATTGCCTCCTTGTCACAAATGCTAACAAGGCTGCTTCTAGCACGCTTCCGGATTAAAAAAAAACAACGGACGACAAACTTAGAACGGTCGGTCTCTGATTTAAGTGGACGGGCCGAAGACCTCGAACGAGAAGCGGCCGATTTGCGGCGCGAGAATGGATGGCTGAAGGAGATTGTGATGCTTAAGGGTAGTCGGCTGGCAGCGGTGAATTTAGCCTCCCACCTTATACAAAACAGTGTTGAAGGAGGAACCGAAGAACTTCAAGACAACCTCCCAGAAAATAGTGCTTCAGATTCGGATGGCCCATCTATCAGTGAGCGTAAAAAGAATCGCAGCGGGAAAAGTAAGAAAAAGGACCACAGTGGGAAGAAAAAAGAATAACAGCGCGGTGGACACATAATGGTTGATGCCAATGGTTAGATTTTTATTATTTCTGGGCACCATACATTTGCTATACATAACGTATGTAAATATATGAGATGGAAGTTGTGTAGCATTTCATCACAGGTCACTTATATATATATTTATCCTGCTTACCCAACAATGTATATATGGATTTCCTCCCACGTTCTGAAAGAGAGTCAGCTGTTCGGCCCGCTTCCTCCGAGCAAACAATCGCGCAGTCACACCCAAGTCGCAAACCATACGAAAATCTAGTGATGTCGTTCGGACGCCCTCCTTCTATCAGTGTTGGTTTCAAACCGGCAGCCCCTGACCGTGGCTCGTTCCCCCTTGATCATTATGGTCTGTAAATCCATCTAGGGTATGCGAACGCTGACACTCCTGACATTCTTGACTTCACAGGAGAGTGTAAAGATAAAATGACGTTATATATGAGGTGTTTGCGCGAGAACTCAAGCACATCAAGCCCATGTAGAGACTTAAGTCGGGATTATCTCGACTGCCGTATGCAAAAGTGCGTTTCTCTATATTTATCTTGAATACTTGTTCACCTCATTTTTATTTAGAGGGTTAATGGAAAAGGACGAATGGAAGAATTTGGGATTGGATGGAGTTGACAAGAAGAATGCAACTTCTCCACCACCAGATGTCCCACCGAATCGCTAACGAACCGTATTGCAACATGTACTACTTAATTGCGACCGAATTTCCCTCCTGTACAAGGAAGGGTCAATTGGTTCCCTATGCAAAACTTCACCCCGCGACGCAAATAGATCACCTTTCATACAAATCAGCATTGTAAATAAACATACCATGCGGCATTGGCATATTATCTCTCACCTCATGTAAAATCTGAAGGCCGAAGATACTGGTAGCACGCTCAGTGTTCCTATTTGGTGCTGGTAGATCCAGTATCTTAGTACGTTGCTTTTGTAACATTTACATACCTAGATCTCTGGGTTTAGCTTCCACTCTAGCATTCAAATCTTCTGGGGGCTATCGAGTTAGGCACTGCTAGCGCTTGATTGTAGTTTAAACACGTGAGTAAAAACGGGTGGGAAGGGCAAACACGCTTGCTTCTCGAGGAGCGAACGTTCGATATTGCATAGTTGGGTAGTGGCTCAAAATGTGACTTTGTGGGTACCGACCAACACAATTTTGACGTTTACGGTATGTGCCATGCTGTTCATGATACAATGTATGTACGTGTAACGACTTCTTACTCACACCATCGGGAACTTGTAAAGATATTTAACGCATGGTGGAATGTAAACCGTTCCCGTACCTTTTATTCTCGACCATACTGAGATGTTAGCTTCGTTAGTATTCACATTGTTAGGGGTTCAGCTAACAATCGTCTTCGGACTGCCACTCAATGGACAGTTGAAGCCTGCTGCCTTTGACTTGCAGGTGTGTTTGTTAGAGGCGACCCGCCGAGTCATGATCAAATATCAATGGTAGGGCCACCGTGGTGGAAGAGGAAACACGATTGAAAATACTCTTCCAAGTTTTGCATGGTGTGTTTCACGAGCTTTTTCTTCCATCTTGTTAATGAATTTTGAATGGGGCGAACT
Organism: Collybia nuda; assembly: GCA_015584075.1. Taxonomy (NCBI): domain Eukaryota; kingdom Fungi; phylum Basidiomycota; class Agaricomycetes; order Agaricales; family Clitocybaceae; genus Collybia; species Collybia nuda. Next base: position 99,255 of record MU150343.1, read on the forward strand.
CAAGGGGCATGATCGATGGCGTCAATACGTTGGAAATGGACAATGGAATTACCAAAGTAAATTTGTCGTACTCTGACCTTGAGTCATCCTCATCCTAATCCAGCACCACTGATGTATAGGATGGTGTTGTGGTAGTTTGGCATGACGAGTTTATAGATCCTACGAAATGCAGAGACACCAAACCTGCCGTAAATTACTTTGAAAAATCTTTATATCGCATGCTCAAACCATTACAGTTTAAGGGCGATCTCGCATTTCCATATGTGGGGAAGAATATAGTCAATCTAACACTTGCTCAGATTAAGACCCTCGACTGTGGGTCTGAACGCCTCATCGATTTCCGTGAGTTCCAAATTCTTATTTTGAATTATTTTTTGAGGGCGTTTTATAGCGATGCAGCTGTCATACCCAGGGACGAAAATCTCAACATTGGCTGAGGTCTTTGAGTTCGTAGGCTGCGCGGATCCTCAACGTAAAGTTCTTTTTAATATCGAGTCCAAAATCAATGCAGCAATGCCTCAAAATACTTCTGGCGTCAACGAGTTTGTCTCGAAGCAGCATGCCGCATTTTTGGAGAGTACATATGATCTTGGGGCTATAACAGTAAGGCTATTTGAAAAACAAAAACAAAAAAGGCTGGCTGACTTACTTGGTCGCAGTACCAGAGTTTTGACTGGAGGACTTTAGTTGCAATGAAGGTTCCGATATTTTAATTCATCCTATAACGCAGCTGCCATTTAAATCCCATCTCAGGACCTTGATTCAAAGATCATAACTTCTGCTCTTGCTTCAAGGTTAATGCACACTGCAAATCTTGTTTTTTGCCTTTCTAACATGAGTACAGCGCAACTATCCTCACCGCCCAGAACGGAGTCTCGCCTTGGTTGGCTGGTTTACGCCTTTCTGACTTCCCAGGAAACACAACAGGGGTTCAACTTGCCAATGCCGCACATTCAATTAATGCACAGGTTCTCTCTCCCTTGGACGTCGACAGCGCGAGCCCAGTGCTCGATCCTACGCTGCCAGGATTTATACCCTTCACAACGAAAGAAATGATAGATCAGGCACATACAGTTGGGATGGTTGTAAAGCCATGGACGGTGAGTAAAAGCTTACAAGTACTTGATACCTGAAAAGGACTTCTAAGCATGTTGGAAAGGTGGATCGATTAAATGTAGCTGACCAGTTATTTGATTGGGGTATCGATGGCATTATTACAGACTTTCCATCCCAGATGCGGCGAAGGTTGGAACAGAGGGGAGTTGCCCTTGCAACACCATTCCCCCAGAAGAGAGTTCTAGATTGTTTGGCCAAACATTTGCAGAGGGTATAATGAGTTATTTTAGCCGTTAGGAACAGACGAAATAAATTTTTAGAAAGCGCTATTGCCCACCTCACCACTTTCAAAAATGCTGATGTAGGGCGCTTAATTTAATTTTATATAATTACGCTGAGAAGCGCGATTCATTGGAAGTGCAGGTAAAACTGAGGACGGAACGGATCGGGAGGAATTTGGTCAAACTCCGCTCGGCGTTGACCAGAACCACAAATTGACTGCTCATCGTTGGCTGTAACATTCATACTTTCCTTTAATCTTCCATGGCGACCTTCCAAGCCGTGAAAAAGGCGACAAACCTTGTCCCCACCCTTCGAGCTCTCCCGTCTGGCGTTCCAGCGGCCCCCCTGCTGAACCTTGCTGCGCGAGCACCGTCATCTGGTCATGAACATGGTCACGAAGCTTCGGGTCCAAGAGCAGATTATCAGCCTCGTTGGGCAGGAGGTATATCGAGGGCATCATCTGGTCTAGTTACTAAGACCATTTCCACTGGTGAATTATAGATAATTAGGCTTTTCCTCTTTTTTTTCAAAAAAAAAAAAGCTAACGACATGCAGCCCCGTCAACAGTATCTCAACAATATCGTCTTCTTCACACCTCTGTGGTCGTCAAGGATGCCCCGGAAGTTCCCGACTTCTCTCACTACCGTGCCCCGAATACCGACAGTAATCGTGCTCTTTCATATTTCATGGTCGGCTCCCTCGGGATCCTCTCTGCGTCAGCAGCGAAGTCCTCCGTTTCGGAATTCTTGCAGACTATGGCTGCCTCCGCAGACGTTCTCGCATTGGCCAAGGTTGAAGTCGAGTTAGGCGGTATTCCGGAGGGCAAGAATGTGATCATCAAATGGCGAGGAAAACCAGTGTTCATCAGACACAGAACACAAGCTGAGATTGACGAAGCGCGGTCGGCCGATTGGAAGACCTTCAGGGACCCTCAGAGTGATGAAGAGCGAGTAAAGAAACCCGAATGGTTAGTTATGTTAGGTGTGTGCACTCACTTGGGTTGCGTACCCATCGGCGAAGCTGGAGACTACGGAGGATGGTATGGAGGTTTTTCGCCTAATCTCCATAGAGTACTGACATTTTGGCTTAAGGTTTTGCCCTTGCCACGGATCGCATTATGATATATGTTTGTATTTTATTGCACATTGCACTGTTCTTTTTGCTCATTTTTTCTATCCAGCCGGGCGCGCTCGTAAGGGACCCGCTCCTGTAAGTCAAATCTTTACAACGCTGCATTTAGCTTAACTTTGGCCTCTTTTTTTCTTCCTCAAAGCTCAATCTCGAAATTCCTCAGCACGATTTTAACGACGCTGAGGGAAAACTTGTCATTGGATGAACTCCCGCACACGCTATTCCCATAGACAAATAATGGATAGAAATTACCGTCCTTTAGGTACACTAGAATGACTAAGAGTCAGCCATAAGTAGACCACTGTGGGATTATATAAACTATTGTCTACTTCATGTGTCTTCTCAGACTGTCAAACAACCTCTCACCATGACTCAAGTTGAAGTCTTAACGTTGCACTCGATAATATCTCTCGTCTCACCTCACGGCCTGTACCTCGTTGGGTACGCCTGGCTATTTGGCATGTGTGAGCCTAATTTCGTAGATATCTAAAAGGGGGAGAACTGCTCATGTTCGCGCCGTATGTCTGATATAGCTCTTTGGATTTCATTCTTTGGCGGTATGTGATGGCCAAATGGCGAAGGTCTCGTCAATCAACTAATAGTATACACAAGGTGTGATTGCATTCAAAGCACTGCGTATGTGGTTGCTCTCCGTTCTCTTCCCCATTCACCACATCTTCATAATTCAGCTCGTCAGCAGTTTGGAAATCTGCAACATAAGACTTTCCCCATCTACTTTGTCATTTCTATCATTATATCGTCTTTTCTGCTTGGATTTTGGACCATCTCCCATTCTAACGTCATAACTCACATTACCCGACCAAATGTCGCCGACGTCGCACAGGCTTATGCTCTGGCCTCTGTTCTCCTCTGTCAAGCATTCAATTATTTTGTGATTGGCCCACTGACTAGCAGGTAGAGTCACCTTTGGCTTAAATAAAGAGGTTAATCCAATTTGACAAAATGTAGAACGATGTTTAAACGTCACAAGTTGGAGAAAGACGAGGGAAAGGCCTATAACGCTGAAGGGGTATGGAAGCGACAATACCCTCTCAGATATACCAAATAGAGTTCATTATCCCCGCGCAGGTTTCCCTCGAGATGAAGGCTCTTAATCGCAAGTTCGGCATGCTACATGGAATTAGTTCGCTCGCCAATCTTGGAGCAGTAATTGCATTGGGTTTCCATGGATTATGGATTGGAAATGCCGGTCTGAAGGGGTATTAGGTAGATAACCTTTCTTAGACAATCGGTAAAGTTTAGCAGCCCATACACGAAACAGATCAAGATAAATTCATTATCAAACAAATACACACGTTTCATGCAATACCAGGTCGCACCCAACATTACGCACCCACTGACTCTAGTTCGGGCATATAACCCTCTCGTAGACTTCTTTCCAGTTTCCGTATTTCCTCTACCGATGTGGCTTTTGCGATCGCAGCTCTGACTTTTTCCTGATCTTCCTTTGACATTAAACGACCCGCCTTTCCGGATAGAGGCGCAGGACGGGGTTCGTCGGACGTCAACACCGCTTTCGTTGATTGTGACGAGACGGTTGTGGATAGCGTTGTCGAAAGCGCAGTTGGCAATTTTTCTGCTGTTAAGAAAAGTGCCTTGGCAGTTTGGCGTTCCTACAATTGCACGTCGAGTTATTCATGCGAATAATCCAATGAGTTCGTTGAATCCGAAGATCGAAGGAGATGGTGCTGGTGAGCGCACCTTGTCGCGAATTCTCTGGAAATCCAAAACTCTTAGCCCAGGAATCCTCCAGGCAAGCCACTCGCGATACCATTTTCTCTCTCGAACGGGATTTCCCAACAACGATATATATTTGAGGTTCTTTAGCTCTTTCAGAGGTTCGAGGTCGCCCAACTCAGCAATATTATTGTTTGTAAGAACGAGAGTTGTAAGGTTTGGAACAGATAGGTGGATCGATGGCGAAATCGCTGATATTCGATTGTTTGCGAGGAGGAGGGTCTGGAGGCGCTTCAGTAGCGGAAAATTGCCAAGTGTGACAATGGCATTGTCTGTAAAATCTATCGCATCGTGCTGGTCCTAAGGGAGGAATTAGGACTTGGTTCTAAGCGGGAGATGTCCAAGAACACGTACTCTAGTGACACCAAGGTTTTCGATAGTAGGAATTTTGTAGCCTGTGAACCGTTGTGCAGGGTATCTAGGAGGGGGGATGGAATGTATTTACCTCGTAGATCAAGCTGGCGTTCTTTTATAGGATTGAGAGCCGCCGACGCTTGAGCTAGTAGCTCTGGAGTGAGTTTCATCGTTGAGGAAGAAGCTGGCGAATAAAAGTTCAGACTCAGATCTTGAACGCGTCTTGCAGCTTCGCATCACCCTTGCTCACTTCCGCGTGGTTTCAAGACTCTTGAACCATGCAATCTCTTCACCAACGTCTCCATTTGTGAGTTTTCTCTATTCGCGAGTATCATATCAATGCTCACAGCCCACTAGATACACAGAGAGTAATGATACATACATTTTCGTTCCCGCGGAGGAAGGGATCAGTACACAGTCGTTGACTGTACACCGCTCTTCTGGTGATATAGTGTTAAACCGTATGTCAACCTATACTCGTAAAAGCCCACAAGTAATATGGCTTATAGGTCCTAACACCCCACTACCAACTCAAGCGCGCCGTTCACCTCGTACAATATATGGTATTGTTGGTTTAATATCTCTATCATTATGTCAGTTATGCCGCCGTCTTCTTACTAGGGCTTACTTTTATTATTATTACTCCTTTTATAGCGGAATATATCATTGTCATAACTGGTCGTGAGCTTCGAGGTCGCTTGATGGGTCACGAAATATACCGTGCAGCCGACTTCGACATTCTTCCCTTGAATCCATATGTTTCAAGTCACAATCCCCCGCATCCAGTCGAAGGTCACTTGTTGGCCCTCATTCGGTCGCATTTACGCGAAGGGAATTTCTTATTTGGTTATGGCTGGGATTTGACACGGAGATTACAAGCACAGTGGGAAGGGCGGGAGAAGGACGCGGGTAGGGCTCTATGGGAAGTGGTACGTGGGTTTTTGTATTTTCAATCTGAGAATATTTGGGCTAATATCTTCCAAGACGGATGATCGTTTCTTTTGGAATAGGCACGCTTGTAGTTATATATACTCCTCCGACTGAGATCTTACATTTTTCTCTCTCTCTCTCAGATTCCTCCAAACCAGGCTCATCGATATTACTGCGGCCAATACAGAACAGAACGTAAGTTTCCCGACCATACCTTAGGTAGTTTTAACCCGTCAGCCCTCGCAGCTGAGTCGATTCATCCTCCCCCTAATTTACGGAAGTACGTCAGTTTAACCCGGTCACAGCCCCAGCCACTAAACCTTGGTGTTCAGCATTCGACCTACGTCCCGCGTTCCTGCATGGTAGGCATATACAACTATGCCTCATCAGTCGCCGCTCTCGTTTCCGCGCGGGTACGCGATACTTCCGCCGGGGAATTGACCATGAGGGACATGTCGCGAATTTCAACGAAACAGAACAGTTGTTACTCGTCGAAGGTCCCACAATTCCTGGTTCCCAGCGTACTGCTATAGATGACTATGCAACGAAGTTGAGCTTTGTGCAAATTCGAGGAAGTGTTCCACTTTTCTGGGCAGAAGTGACTACCCTAAGGTACAAACCAGATTTGCAAATCATGGATTTGCATGGCACGGTGTGTGAACATCTCGATGTCGGAAATTCTGCTTCCTGAAACGACATCAGGCGGATGCAATGCAGAAGCATCTACAGGAGCAAGTATCTACCTACGGGGACCAGTCACTAGTCAATCTTGTAAACCAGCGAGGCCGCGAACAACATGTTAAAGAAGCCTATGAACGATATGTTTCTCAGGTGCGTAGGTTGGGATTAAGTTGCACAATATATCTAAAGACATACCTCACAGATTGACCTCCCTCGCGTTCATTATCAACACTTCGATTTTCATAATGAGTGCAAGAATATGCGCTGGGATCGCATCAGTGTACTCATTGATAGAATGAAGGATGAGCTAGATAAACAAGGGCATGTTTTTATCTTTAAGGATTTAAACGTTTCTTGACAAGTGTGCAGGTACTTCCAACTAGATACTGCAAATCCTTCATCTGTGAAATACCAACAAGGCATAGTCCGGACGAACTGTATGGACAACCTCGATCGCACTAACGTTGTACAAGCCTCGCTCGCCAAATGGACTATCAATAAACAACTCAGGGACTTAAAAATATTGCCACCAGATGCAGGTGTCGACGACTATGAGGCCTTCAGCAAAGATTTCAGAGAGAGTGAATATTGTTTAAGTGCATATACTAATTGGGAGTATCTTATCTTCTTTTTTCAGTGTGGGCTGATCATGCGGATGCAATTGCAACTGCGTATGGAGGCTCTGGTGCACTAAAGTCCGATTTTACGCGTACAAACAAGCGGACACGCAAAGGCTTATTGGAGGACGGAGTAAAATCAGTTATAAGATACATCAAGAACAATTATTTCGATGGGGCACGACAGGTTCGCGCGGACTGGCACTGTTATTGGAATAGATTCTGACTGGATTTCTTCTAGGATGCTTTCGACTTGGTCACAGGTGTATGGATACCACGAAAGAATCCAGCGGCTTCGATGTTCCTACTTGCTGATACACGTCCTCTCATCACTCGCTCGGTTCGCAATCCGTTTCTACTGGTCAGAATATTCATACCTGACGCCTCATGATATCAGATGCCGGTTCTTGCATCATTTTCTATGTTTATGATCTGTGCCGGGTTTACACTTCCACGTTCATCTGGTAGGTACTCTCATCGAAAAGTTCCCTCAGTAAAGCTGATAAAATTTTCCAGACTACTCCATTATCTATTACTTTATATTCTGGTTTTCTCTCTTTACTGTAGCCCTTTTGTTCATCCTTTTCCATGGCATTGACTACGTTTCCTGGCCGCGATTACTCCCACTTACAGATGTCATTTTCTATTCGGGTCCCGGATTCCGATCCGCTCACAATGGTAAAGGTTTTAAAGGTGGTCAAGGTCAAACTGCACTTGGGAAACAAAACAGGTGGTTAGGGGTGGGAAAAGATCCTGAAGAAGTTGAGATGGGGACGATGAAGAAAAGGACGGATTAGCTCTAGGTATATTGCCTCAATGTTCGCACTACTGTTTGAGGGTGTTTAATTTTTTGAAGATGATTTGTAGGCTCGCAAGAGTTAGCATTTACATTTTACACCCATATGCAACTTGAGCTTGTGGGAGCAATTCAAAGACTGAATATCTATTTGTTTTACGAGAACTTTAAGAAATTCCAATATGCTCTCAACACATGCTATTCCTTTGTGAGTTAAATTTTTTATTGCCACGATTATTTTTCCAAGCAAAGTTTGAGATTTGAGGCTCCTCTGATCGTTGCAAAGTTCGTTGATATAGTAGTCACGATCACGCGTCGCCGCGGAGTTGAAAACCTATACAAAATTTATTTTCCCGCCTACATAGTACCCAAGGCTTAGGAAGCCATTCTTTCTTCCACAAATCCATACAATCCGGCGTCACTAAAGGATTACGATGACCAAAGGCACAAAACGCGCGTCTCCCGGGGCTGAAGACGAGAAAAACCCCCTCCAAAATGTCGAGTTAAGTGACGAAGATGCCAAAAAACTCCAAGCCGTGCAGCGCGACATCGCGCGCACTGAATTGCTCCTTGGTAAGTGGTTCTCCTTTGTATGAAAGCAATTACATCATATTAATTGGTTGTTAGAGCGGCAAGCCCAGGCCAAGCTCATTCCTGTGTACGAGAAGCGCCGCCAGGTCATCCGAGGAATCCCAAAATTCTGGCCAGTCGCGTTGATGAACCACACCCTATTCGCGTACCACGTCCAGCACAGTGCTGATCAGCTTGCGCTCACATACCTGGAAGATGTCTGGGTAGCAAGAGACGTTGCCGAGCCCCGCGCTTACACCATTGAATTTGTGAGTATTGCTGGGGCTGTTAAGCAAACCTATCTGTAATAACCACACTTGGTATATATATAGTATTTCAAAGAAAACCCCCACTTCACAGACAAGGTATTGAAGAAGGAATTTAAATACGTTGCCCCCCCTGCGGCTGCAGAGGACAAGCCTGACGCGGATGGTATCACCGAGTCTATGCTTGATTTTTCATGGGAGCGTGACATCGTTGTTTCAGTGAGTAACGTCCTGTACTAAAGGTCAGACCGCTTCACCGATGCATTGGCCCCTAAGGCCACAAAAATCAACTGGAAAGACGCCGACAAGGCATTGACCAAATTGTACCCCCGTGGAGAGACGACGGATGAAGACGACGAGATGGTGCCTGGGGATCCTGGCAGCTTCTTCAACTTCTTTGAGAATGACAATGACCCAGCTGAAGTTCGTAGTTACTTCTTATTAATACCTAATGTCCAACCTTATCACGGTCGATTCCATCCAGATTGGCCTGACAATAGGCAACGAAATCTTCCCTGAGGCTATCGACTACTTCCTCGGCAATGCTGGCGGGGAGGAGCTTGACTCCGATGACGAGGACTCCGATGAAGACGATGATGCGGAGGAGATTGATCTTGAGAAACCAAGATCGAAAAAGCAAAAGGTCTGATCACGATAAGTACAATACTGATACGGCCGCCCATTGTTGTTACTGTTGATGTAAGACTGCCACGCTTGTATGATTCTACAAATATGTTATTCTCGTTGATCCACGGATATATGTTCTGACTCGGTGACTGTCCTGAAAGACAAGCGACTGGTTGCATGATGGATGCGCGCAGTATTTTCTTCGCACGGCATTCGCTGGCCGACAAGGGAACTGAAATTAGTTGACCGGATATTTCTGTCAACAAATTTGTGAGAAATTTGATGCTGGCAGCTTTTTCTTCGACTTGAACCACCATGAAGTTGTTCGCGGTATCGTCCTTGGTCTCTGCGGCGACAATCCCAGCTCTTGTAGCGGCCCATGTGGGTTCTCATAATATTGCTGCTCGGCATATGCAATACGCGCGCCAAGCCCCACCACCTGGCCCGGGGGGAACTAGCGTAGCAACCACTGCGTCCACCCCAGCTACATCTCCGAGCCCTCCCCCTGCTCCATCACCGCCGCCGCCTCCCCCTCCAGGTGCGACTGGGGCCACAACCAGTCCAGTAAACCCACCGGGCGCGCCACCACCACCACCACCACCACCCAGTGTTGGGGGTACTGGTACAACATCAAGCGGTGTCGTGGCACCCCCAATTCCGACTACGACGTATACCTTTTCTTTGTTGTCCACGAACCCTACCGCCGTTCCCTTGTCTGCTATCGTTTCCACGGCGCCGGCCTCCGTCACACGTCCTCTTGACCACACGTTCACTCCAGGTTCTCAGCCCACATTCCTGCCAGGCGCACCCCCATTACCCAATG